>PVLD010000687.1:0-255534 GCA_004027595.1 Dinomys branickii
ATTTGAGATCTTTCCCTTCTTTTTTTGATAAGGTTGGCTAGGGGTTTATCAATTTTATTTACTCTTTCGAAGAACCAACTCTTTGATTCACTAATTTTTTGTAGAGTTTTCTTCATCTCTATTGCATTAATTTCTGCCCTGAGTTTTATAATCTCCTCCCTTCTTTGGGCTCTTGGTTTGGCTTGTTGCTCTTTTTCTAGGAGTTTGAGGTGTATCAATAGGTTATTTATTTTCTCTCTTTCTATTTTCTTTGTATATGATTTCATTGCTATAAATTTCCCTCTGAGGACTGCTTTCATTGCATCCCACAGATTCCGATAGGTTGTACTTGCGTTTTCATTTATTTATAGGTAATTTTTAATTTCTTTAACTTCTTGTGTGACCCATTGGTTATTCTGTAGGTTGTTGTCTCATTTCCATGTGTTTATGTGGTTTTTGGAGTTCTCTTTGTCATTAATTTCCAATTTTATTGCATTGTGGTCCGATAATATGCATGGAATAATTTGAATTCTTTTGCATTAGGTAGATATGCTCTATGGGCTAAAATGTGGTCTATTTTGGAGAAAGACCCATGTGCAGCTGAGAAAAATGTGTATTCTGATGCTGTGGGGTGGAACACTCTGTATACATCTACTAAGTCCATCTGTTCACACTTTTGGTTCAGGTCTGTTATTTCTTTGCTGAGTTTCTGTCCGGTTGACCTGTCTCTGCATCAGAGGGGTGTTTAGGTCCCCTATTACAATAGTGTTATTAGTTATTTGATTTTTTACGTCTGTCAAGATTTGAGTTGTAAAGTTAGGTGCTCCATTGTTTGGTGCATAAATGTTTAAGATTGTTACCTCTTCCTCTTGTAGCTTTCCCCTAACTAGTATGTAGTGGCCTTCTTTATCTCTTTTGATTGTTTTTGGTTTGAAGTTTACATTGTTTGCAAACATAATAGCTACCCCTGCTTTTTTCTGGGGGCCTGTTGCATGGAGAATTGTTTTCCAACCTTCAACTTTCAATCTGTGGATTTCCTTTTGAGTAAAATGTGTTTCCTGTATACAGCATATTGTTGGATTGTGTTCCTTAATCCAGTTTTCCAATCTTTTCCTTTTGACATTTGAGTTGAGGCCATTTACATAAATGGTTATCATGGTTATATGTTGGCTTATTCTGGTCATGTTATTTACTTGAAGTTTTCCTTCTTTTGCTGACTGTTTAATTATTTGTTCTGTTTTGGGAGTTATTTCTATAGCTGTTCTTGGGTTTGTGGTCTCTTTTTTCTCTGTCTAGAATATCTTTCAGTACTTTTTCCAATGCTGGTTTGGCACTCATGAAGTTCTTCAGTTGTTCTTTGTCGTGGAAATATTTTATTTCTCCATTGAATTTGAGGGATAATTTTGCAGGATACATCAGTCTGGGTTGGAAGTTGTTTTGTCTCAGAATCTGTAGTGTCTCGCTCCAAGCTCTTCTTGCTTTCATGGTTTCCATTGAGAAATCTTCTGTGATTCTGATGGGCTTTCCTTTATAGGTGATCTGTTTCATTTCTCTGGCAGCTTTTAATATTGTGTTCTTTTGCTGGATATCTGGGATCTTGACTATTATATGCCTGTGTGTGTTTTTCTTTGGGTTATAGATCATTGGGGTTCTGTATGCTTCGCTTAACTGAACTTCAGTATCTTTTATCTTGTTTGGGAAATTTTCTGCTATTATTTCATCAAATATTCCTTTTATATCATTTGTGAGATCTCCTGCTGTTTCACACACTCCTATAATTCGAATATTGTTATGTTTTGCCTCATCTTGCAGCTGTTGGATTGACTTTTCTTGTGTCTTTGATGATATCATGAGATTCTTCTTTTCACGCTCATAAGCTGCCATGCTGTCTTCAAGTTCTGAAATTCTATCTTCGGTTTCATTTAAAAGGTTTTGCATGCTTTCAGCATTAGTTTTCAAATCCTGGCATTCTCTTTGGACCTGTTTCATTATTGGTAATTCATTCCTAAATTGCTCTTGTAACGTTTCCATTTGTTTCCTATTTTCTTCTAGTCTTTTGTCTATTTCTTGTCTATGTAAATGGAACATTTCTTCCATCATTGTTTTCAGCTCGTTTTTTGTCTGAGAAATCATTGCGGGTATGTGGGTTATTTCTGCTTTAAGCTCTTTCATGGCCTGTTGGAGTTGTTTAATTTCGGATGTAATCGTTTCATAACTTGAAGTTATGAGGCTTCCTGGTTCCCCTGTATCTTCACATTCAAAACTTGTTCTGGGTGGGGTTGAATTTTGAGACTGCGTTTTGTTCCTCTGTTTTCCCATTTTTGGGTATCAGATTCAAAATGTGGAGCTATAAATTCCCGAGGCAGTTCAGCAAGCAAAGGTCTGCTGCAGAGGCTGCTCCAATGATTCCTTCTCTTTGGGAGAATGTCCCTTAAGCTGTCTGCTGAGATTTTCGCTTCTATTCCCTACCCCAAGACCTGGCTGGGGCGAATAAACAGCTTGCCACCCCAGGAGTCTTACAGACAGGGCACTCCAGTGTTCTTCCCTGGGTGGAGCTCCTTCCCCCCTTACAAATCCCGTTGGGGCACCTAGCTAGTTCTTCCCACCCGGGAGATCCCGCAGTTCTTAAAGCTGTTTTGATGTTACTCGCTGGGCTGAGCTTCTTCCCAATTCAGGAAAAACCGGTTAGAGCGCCCACTTAACTCACCCTTTGATCGTGCAGACAGGAATGCCGTTCAGATGTATCTCTCTGGATGGAGCTTTTTCCCCACTCAGAAATCCCGCCGATCGCTGTTGCTCCAGTTCGCGCAGCGCCGGCTGCGGGGGTGGGGTTCTGAGCTGGATCCCGGACCGCTGCCCAGATTGGTGCAGTCTGTCCCAGTAGCGTGTTCTCTGAGTTTCCTCTGCTCCACTGCCTCCAACAAATCCTGGTTACAGCCGCCTCTGAGCCAGTCGGGTTTAGGAGCTGAAGCCGTTCTTCCCTCCGCACTCGCTCTCTCGGCTGTACGCGATTTGAACCAAGCTGCGTCCCAAACGCAGGACCGATCCCTCGGGCGCCCAGCTCTCAGGCTCCGCCCACTTCTCGCCGCGCAGCTTCAATGCTCAGGCCGCGGAGAGCAGCCCGATCAGTTTGAATTTTGCCTCCACGGACCGGGCAGCCGTGTGCAAAGGATCGGTCTCTGGGAGAGATTCCCTCTGCTGCTCACCTGGTCGCCATCTTCCCGGAAGTCCTGACAAGGGCACGGTCCTGAGTTTGATCCCCAGTACCTACTCAGCTCTCTCACTTTCTCTTTAACACCCTGGGCGCTTGCATTTCAGCCTTCGTGTCAGAGTTACTTCAGTCTTCTGCAGGACATCGCAGTCATCTCACTTTTCTACTTTTTTGCTATCACTCCAACGTGGTAGCCTTAGATTCAACTTTTTATCCCCATGTTTTCCCACATTCTGCCAGCAGTAGTAGAACAAGTTACATAAATTGCTACCAATTGTCAAATTTTCAGGTTTCTCTATTCTCAGAGTTCAAAGAGTAGTTGCAATGAAGGTTTTTGTATTGAAATGAGAAGTTGTAAGCTAAGCTAACCTTGACAGGCCTCCAGCAAATAGATCTTAGATAGATTCCTTGCTGGAGATTTATCTAAACAATTCATATCAGAAATTTAAATAAAATGTATGTATTTTTGCCTAAATCTCCTGGGTATTGAGAAAAGCCCAGGTTATCTGGGCTTCCCTAAGTCCTTTTCCATCAGATGACAAACAAAAACTATTGAAGATGTGGTTAGGCGGCTGGGATTTCAAGCCAGACCCTGGGAGCCATCGCTGGGTAGGTGGGTTCCGTCCTTTTTCACCTCCAGTCCCTTGGAGGGGTGGGTGGGGATGTCCTGGGGAGACAGATCCCCGGCCACCATGTGGGCCGCACGTGTACCCTGCCCATGGCCACTCTGAAGCAGTGGGACTGCACGCAAGGCCGTCCCCTCTGCCTCTGCCTGTGCTTACCTGTGCACTGCTATGGCCACTCACGCAAGAGCATTTTATTTAAGTAAGTGGGGATGAAGGAAGCACTCCTGCTGTGGATCAAACACATCATTTCTGAAGATTTATTTGGATGTAGGAAGAAGCTTTGCTTGCCTCAGGTCTCTGGTTGATGATGCTTCTCTCCCAGTTCATTAGCTCACGTAACAACTGCTTCAGTGTGCATCACACTTGCGGATGCCCTCAGGGAGAAGATAATTCTGCTCTTTTTGAGTCCATGGGACAATGATGGGAAACTGTCAGCTTACTGAAAAGCATGGTGTCACCAGCCCATCAAGAAGAGCTGCAGGCAGTGTACCGACACGGTTCTGTCTTGTGGCTTTATAAGACTAATTACTTTTAAGAGAAAATGAGAAGTTACCTGTCATTTAGGTGATTCATGTAAGAGCTCTTCACAGGCAACAGAAGTTACGACAAATGATTCAGTGCACGTTTTACGCCGTTTCACAAATTATATCGGGTAGAGTTGTTCGCAGCATTTCATACCTGAGGGAGGTGTGATCAGGTTTTAATTAGTCTGCTGTAAGGTGAAAATAGATGGTGCATGCAAATAGTAAGGACCAGAGGTATATTTTCATGATAAATAATAATTTCTAAGAAAAGTCATGATTAACTTTGAAATAAACTGAAAACATAGAATGATATCCAACTTGAATTCTATGATAGGGTCTGGGAGTTTCCTAGCTCTAAAGGGATAAATCTTGGTCGTTTCATTCAGGAGCACAGGCAATAGCATTTGCAGATGTTTACCGAAAGGTGTGAGATGGGATTGTTAACATTAGCTTAGTTTCTAGAATAATTTCTGTATCAGAGTATTCATATATTTTAATAGACAGCTGATGGACTATTAGAGTCCCAAGTCCTTTTGTTATAAATTCTAACTCACCTTTATGTCATTATTGCATTTAGCTTTCCTTAGGATTATATGAGTCAATATAAAAACTCACTTTTCCCCTCAGATTAGTGTTTTTCTGTATTTGAACATTTTAAATTTAAATTTTTAATTTCTTTTTTGCATGCTAGAGAATGAATTCAGGAACTTTACACTGAGCTACATTTCCAATCCTTGTTTAGTTTTCATTTGAGACAGGCTCTTACTAAATCACTAAGCTGACTAAGTTGAGCTTGTGTTTACCGTTCTCCTGCTTCAGCCTCCTAGACTGCACTCGGTAGCACACGTTTCTATATGGAAAGCATGAGCAGAGGTGGAGTACCCACCTGGCCTGTCCCCCACCCCCTTGTCTCTTCCCTCACTTCCACTGGTCACAGGGAGACACCAGAGATCTGGGGCCACGATGCACCAAAAACCTTGCAACTGGGAAATGCAGAACCACAGAACGGGTGATCCTGTGGCTGGAACATCCCCGCATATTTTCCAGGAGCTCAAAAAGGAGAGAAAAGAAAGATCATGCAGTCTCACCCCACGGGGTAGGAGGTGGAGGGTGAAGGAAGGAAGAACAGAGATGTTTTTTAGACTCCCGGGAGGAGGGGGCAGAATAAAGAGAAAGGCTTATAAACTGACTGGGTCTGCACAGGTCTGTAATCCCAGCACACAGGGGGCTAAGGTAAGACAGTCACAAGCTCAAGCTCATCTTGGGCAGCTTAGTGACTTAGCAAAACCCTCACTCCAAAAATTAAAAAAAGCTGGAGATGTAGCTCAGTGCAAAGGCCCTGGGTTCAACCCTAAATATAGGTGGGGAGACATAGAGAACAGAGGGAAGAAAGTGTTGTTTTTGCTGTCTCCTAAGCTTTCCCATAAGAAGCTATATTACAAGTAAGTTCAAATCCAGATCAGGTTAAATTTTCATAGAGGGAAAGAAATGCAAAGAAAATTCTTAACTCAGAAAATTTAGTTGAAAAAACATGCTAATGTTTGTTTTCCTTTTTTCCTGAGTCTTGAAATATAGTAGTCTAGGTTTTTTTCTTTTACCATCATTTACATGTATTTTCAGTTTACCAATTTGGGCTGGTGTTAAACATTTCTCTAGAATTTTATTTCTTTTCTTGTAAATATTCATCAATGTTATGGCTTTGTAAAAAAAGAAAACTACTGGAAATGAGAAATTTCTTTACATGATTTTTTTTAGTACTATGAGAACTCAGGTTACTTTGACACCTACTATCCCATAGTATTCATCTCTTACTGAGAAAGAACATCCTCCTTGTTGAAGTATTCTATGCTCTCCTCATTTTATGTGTAAGGTAGAGGCTGGCTAGTCTCTGCTGAGATGGAAATAGTGACCACTGCCTAGTATGTCTGCTAACAGAACAGGTGGTAGCCATTATGTCAAGAGTCTGAAAGAAAAGCACACTGAGCAAAGAAATGAATGTACAGGGCCTAAAACTTGCAAGCTGGAAGTAAACACAACCTCCAACAATATTGAAATCAAGTATCATTCCCAGAAAAATCCTTAGTTCATTATATATGACATTTCCCTTAAATTCCACACTGTTTGCTTTAGATGTGAGGATAGCACACTCATTTTCTGGCTCCTCATTATAGTCTGAGATGTTTAAGAGTGGTGTCTTTTCAGACTTAAACTCCTCCCACCTGGCATCTGATGACTCCAAGTGGCATCAGAACATAGGGGCATGGATGTGAGACTGGTCAATTTGATATTAAATTAAAATGCATGTCTCTAATTCCTTCCTGAAAAACTAATATAAGACTATCAGGATCCACAAATGTCTCTTTTGAAGAAAGTGGAATAATTAGCATCCATATATATGCTTATTTTTGCAGTAGAATCACTGTTCACAAACACTCATTGCTGTGGAACTCAGAGAATGTGATTGTCGTAGGAAAGGCGAGCTCTCAATCTGTGGTGCCATATGGGTGTCACTGAGAAGGAGTAGGGACTTGGGCTGCAAAGCTGTCAGGCATTGAAAGCATATGGAAGGGGCCTGTTTGGGGCCACAGACTGTCGGCGGTGCCTCCTATTCTTTTCACAGTTGTCTAACATATTGCCACTGTCTACACGAGCATGACTTAATAGCCAGTTTGAATTCCATTGTAGTTAAACTGATGTTACCCCATTAGTAAACTAGCTTATATCTCATAATCCAGTCCAGATATTATTCTTGCTGTATTTTCAGCACAAAGTAAATACTCTGTGAAGAAGGGAAACAATTTATATTCACAGATTATTTCTGAGCTTTTCCTCTCTTTTCTATTATTTTGTTCTCCTATGACAGAATATGGTACATTCAATCCATAGAATGACAGTGACAGTGACAGCCTGGCACACAAACTGGAACACAGAAAATGGCAGACAGCAAAACCAAGCTAAATGTTGCTTTTGTCAAAAAAGAGAATGGTGGGATTATCATTTTAAACATGAGCATCTTCTCCACAGTAGTTATCCAGTTTGATCAAGAAATTTTCAGATGTAAGATAACAACTACACATTTTATTGAGCTATTTTAGTATGTTATTGGCTTTAAGCTAGTGGGGCTGATCATAATTTTGAATTTCAGTTCTTTTTTGTATAACTTCCTAGAATTTTAATGAAATGGCTCCCACAAATGATGCTAAAATATTACTTATGTCTTTCCAATGTATGTTTCCTTCTTTGTGTGGAAGGAAACATGAACTAATTTGGAGGAAGGAACAGTTCTATACGTGCATTTTAATATAAAGAATCTCTTCGTACTGTGTGAATCAGCACCTCTTAGAATTGCTGTTACAATGTTTGCAATAGAAAAGGAACATACCTTTCTACCAAAAAAAATTGCCTAATGCCTAATGGTAAATGATTAGGTGGAAAAATTCATTTGCCAGTGTGAGATTTTTTATTCTCCTTATTGCTTCATTCCCCCTTTCATAGTGGGCTTCTTTAAAAGGAGGTCTAGCAGGAGTGGTTGGGCAAGCTGGTGTACTGGTAGCTACAAATAGAAGCCCAAGCCAAAGTAATCCATAGCCTGGCACTCTGATTCATTTACTAAATAAGGTGGTGAGCAACATTAGGTACATTCTTCTGACACCTCTCCCTGTTGACAAGGAGCTGGGTGGCTTCAGTAGAGAAAGTGCACAGTGGACTATTGTTAGCGTTTGTCAGGAAACGTGATGAGTGGCCCTGAAATAGAACATCTTACCATCCAAACTTCTCAGTAACCTTAATGAAGAGTAGTTGAAGTGGGTCTAACCACAATTAATGTGACAATCCACCTCACTATGAAAATGGAACTTTGCAAAGAGGCCAGAAGATGGATTTGGGTGGATAAGGTTGAAAGTAGTTGCAAGTTTATCTAGCGTTTTATATTTCATTAATCAGTTCCTAAGTCTATTTTTAAAAGCTATAGTGAATGATCAGGTATAAAGTAGAGATTGAGTGATACGAACAACAAAGAATTGTTAATATTGAGAGGCTATGCCACAGGGGTTACCTAATTTCACAGATGAGGGCAGCACAAAATGAGACTAGTAGTACAGAATGTTTATTCTAAAAGAGCAGCATGATCTTACTGAGTTTCTTAATTTCTTTCATATTGATTTCTCTAATGTGTGAGATAAGCATATATCAACACAGTTAATACTTGCACAAGGGCCAAACATAGTCAAACCATAATTTGATATAAAGCATATAACACAAAGGGAATATACACTAAATTAATAACTATAAAGTGGCCACGATTGTCCCATCTGGCATGCACAAACACATACCTTCATATTTTTTTTTTAAAGAAACAGCCATTGCAACTCAGCAGGAAGCAAGGTTACAACGGTCATTAGAAACCAACATTCCATCCGCAGGAACAGTGTGGGCGTCCTGAGTTAAGCCTGTAAAAGTTAGCCCCCATGAGCATTGCACCCTGCCTGTGAAAGGACCTCAGCCCTCCACCAAATGCTCTGTGAACCGCACTGTTTGCAAATGTCTCCCTAAGGATTGCAATCGCTATGAAGCATGTTAGTTGTGCTCCTGAAAGGCACAACTTATCCTTCTACATATTTTTAGAAAATCTGTTAAAGACAGGAAAGCAATCAGATGAGTAGACAATTACATGAGAACAGAGGTGGAAAGCCAGCGTACTGTAGTAATTCACTGCTCTGTAATGGACCCTGTGTGCAACCCTAATACATTCCTTCTGAAGTATTTATAGATGAACTATGAAAGAAATATAGATACTTTATACTAAGGTCTACCCAACCCATAATGCATAGTACCCTTCTGGAATGTAATATAGTTCCAAGTACTCAGTGGCCTACAACAATTCTTGGACCAGAGGACAAAGGCAACCCCCTAGAAAGTCCCCATGGTAACACAGCCTCTGTGCCCCGGAGTGCAGCAGCAGTCTCTCAAGGGCACAGAGTACTAGCTACTGACTGAGGAGGCGCAGTCGCTGACTGACCGAGGACCATAGCTCCAGAGCCTTCCTCTCCCAAACGAATGGGTGGTATCTACTGCAGAAACATGTTGAAGGGGTTACACTGGCACAGCAAAGCAGCATCAAACATCCAGATCCTAAGAGCGAACTGTTCATCATAAAGATAGAGACAGACAGACAGACAGACACAGAGACAGAGATGGGGAAAGAGAGACAGAAATAACATATTGTATCTGGTCTGTGTTGTACCCAATTTGTACTGAGGGGGTACAACCTTGAATTTTCAAAAAGAAGTTTCCTCCTCCATATAATGACAAGTATAGGAAATATTAAATAAGAAATTGCAAAATGTTTAAATCAATGAATATCCATCGTAGGGGGTAGAGGAGGCAGTTCATAGTTCATTTAGTTCATTTCAGGACATCCAAATGTGACCTTGTCAACTCGGGTAATCCCAGTCAGTTTTATGCTCCACTTAATCAGACTTTAGACAGACCTAAAATGTCTTCCTTCCAGTAAGACTGACTTAATAAAAGTCCTCATTACTGCACAGGAACCTTCTTCCGTGATACTAAAATTCTTCTCCGAGGCTTACACCATAGGTTCTAATCACAGATTCCCTCTCTCCCTTTTAAAAAAAACAATTCCCTTTGGCACCACATGGCCGTTATGACAGCAACACTTAAAGCTGACCTTTTTTTCTTTGGGGACAGAATTAGAAATTCTCCTGCAGGCAGTGTGGCGATTCTCTAATGCGTAGGTGGAAATTAGCAGCCGCTTCCCGTTTCGCTGAAACATTTCACAGTGCTGTGCGCCACCCCACCGCCGGTTCAACAAAAACATTCAGCCTTGGTTTCAGTGATGCGCTCCACCAGCTTAGCTTCTTTTGTTGCTGTTGTTTTGCTTAAGTGATACTGGAGATTGAACCCAGGCTCTCTGAGCTGCATCCCCAGCCCTTTTACAGTTTTTTTATTTTGAAACTGGGTCTCCTTCAGCCACTAAGTTGCCCAGGCTGGGCTCAAACTTGCAATAATCCTGCCTCAGCCTCACAGAGGGCCAGGGTTATCGGTGTGGACCCCTATGCCCAGGTTAGAGTTGCTGTTTTACACAGTAAGAGAACAGAAACCTGAGGTCAATTTACGTAATCGTTTTAAAACTTCTGGTGATAAACAAATGTTTTACTTTACCCTCTATATCAGTAACATGGCTATGTCCAGCTTACATACACAGGTAATTTTCATGAGAATTTAGACCCTTGCCATGTTTCACTGAATATTTTTCTAACTTAAAAATCTATTCATACATCTATATAATGTTACTTATTAAGAAAAGAACAAATAACTGTTGCTTTTTAGTGCTTAAATCAGTCACGCATAGTAACATAGCTCATGAGAATATTTTGCTTAATGGGGTCTGTCTTGCGATGAACGCCGGTTCCGGGCTCCTCTCCCATGAAGCAGCTGCGCTGCTGGGCGCCACGGTCCTCCAGAGCGTGGTCCGGAAGACGGAGAACAAGCGCACGGGTGGAGGAGGAAGGCCCGGGGAGGACAACTTAGTGTGGTCTCCTGCTTGTCCTGTCCCGCGGTGACGGAACCGAAGCCACCCAGCGGGGCCAGCACAGGTGTCACCCCGCAGAGAGAGGCCGTGGCAGTCTAGACAGCAGGAGGGGAGAGGGGTCTGCGTGGTGGGGAAGCAGCGCCAGCGCCGCTGAGGATTCACCAGGGGCGAGAAGGGCATCTGAGTTGGGGCTGAGATGGGCAAAGGGGAGGCAGCGTGGAAAAGGGGGAAGTAGCGTGGTCTGCTACATACAGAGGCAGACCAAAAAAGTAAGCTTATAAAGGACAATGGCAGACAAAAGATTACAAATACAGAAAGACATAAATTAGAACACATCCCAGAGTGTTGGGTAAGAATTAGAGATACTGGTGTGGAATCATGATTTCTAAGATGGAGAGAAAGACAGGGAGAGGGAGAGAGAATTTGGTTAATTACCTTTAATTAATAACTTATGCATGGTTTTAACTCGGTGTGTGGATGTGTCCATTCAGAAGCTCAGGGAGCAGTAATGTCCCCAGGATCACGAACACATCGGTACTTGGGTTTTGTTTCCAAATATCAGTCTCCTTTTCCCGGGAGAACTGGCGGACCCCAGGACGTCCCCAGTGAGCCTGAAACCGTCGTGCAGAAGAGAAAGCACATGCTTACACAGCAAGGGCGACGCGTGCAAGGGGCCCAGATGCCAGAGTGGTTTTCTTTACTCTTTCTCTTCAAGAGAAAATCAGAATCCCTGGTTTCCCAGGGAAAAAAAAATCACATTGAATTTACAAGACACTTCATTCAGGTAGCATTACTAGAGTATTACATAAAGTCTTCTTTCAAGTCCCTCAGTAGAGTTTTAAAGATTTCTTTAGATAACTTTTCCGTTTCCTTTTAAGTTTATTCATAGATATTCTACCTTTTTGTTTTATTTTACTTGTTTTGTTGCTGTAAATGGTATAGTTACATCCATGATATTTACTATATTTTCTCACCGTTATTTATATAGAGTGCAGCTATGTCCCATATATTTTGTAATCTTGTTGAATTGTCCTATTCATAATAGATTTTGGTTATTAACCATAAAGTCTGCAAAGAGTACCAATAATTCTTTTAGTGCTTATACCTTTTATTTATTTTTCTCATTTCACACCATTGCTTCTATTTCAATAACAATTTTTCTTAAACCAACAGGTAAAATTTTATATATATACCATGTACAAGATTATGTTTTGAAGTCCGGGTGTGGTGCACGCCTGTAGTCCTGGCGCTTGGGAGGCTGAGGCAGGTGAATCACTGTGACTTCAAGGCTAGCCTGAGCTACGTAAGGCTAGCTTAGACTACACAGTAAGACCTTGTCTCAAAAAAGAAAAAGATTATGTTTTGAATATATACAGCTAATTAAAACATATCCCATGCGGTGAGAACTTTACATCTTGGTATTACTCAAAAATATATTGTTAGTTATAATCGCCATGTGTGTCCAACAGTAGCTCTCTTGACTCTTCCTCCTACCTCACTGAAGTTTCGCACCCTTTGACCAGGCCCTCCCCAGCCACCTCTCCAAACTTCTCAGCCTCTGCTAACTACTGTTCTACTCTCTACTTCTATAAAAACAACTTTTAAAAACACCACATCAATGATAGTTTGAATAATTTTAAAAGTTAACATCCTTATTTTGTTCTAGACTTTAGTAGAAATATTTTGACATTTTAGTGAGACCTCATGGTGCATGCCTCTGGAAATCTGAAGCAGGAGCATTATGAATTTAACCTCAACCAGGCTGATTTAGGAAAATCCTGTCGCAAAATTTTTAAGACTTTAAAAGTGCTGGGGATTTAGCTTAGTGCGAAGGCTCTGGATTCGGTCCCTAATATTGCAATAAGAAAGAAAGAAGGAAAGAAAGAAAGAAGGAAGGAAGGAAGAGAGGGAGGGAGGATGAAAGAAAGAAGAGAAAAGAGGGAGAGAGGGAGAAGGAGAAAATGTTCCGGCATTCTATCACTAAGCCTAATGATGGTTTAAGGAAGGTGTAAGTTCTTACCTCACCAGTGGTTTTAACCATCAAAATAAATGTTAATTTTTATCAAAATGCCTTTTGTGCTATCTTGTATGAAAGTTATGTAATTTTGTCTTCTTTCTAATTTATGTGACTTGTTACTACTAAATATTAATTTGGCCCTTTTGTAATTTTTATGGCCCCCTGCATGTATTCAGGAAATACATGATATATTTATATATCAATGATATCTTTTTTCTTGCAGCATACTGTTACTTTAGTATTTACTTGAAGATTTTGTAAGATTCCCAATAATTATCTAGTTTGGAACTAACTAACTAGTCTGGAATTATTCTGTGAAATTTTAGTGTCACTGTATGTTATAACCACTTTTCTTTTTTAAAAAAAGGCTTTTGGAGTCTTCCTTACTTTTAGAGTTTAAGTAGGATTGAATAAGAAGAAAACATTTTCATAGAAGGTTAAATTAATTCACTTCTAAAACCATCTTGGTATGGCATACTTTCAGTTAATTCATTAATAGCTTTGGCCACATTATTTATTGTTACATTGCTGTGTTTTCTGTTTCATATGGGGTCAGTTTATTAGATTCCATTTTCCTTGACTAAGTGCATATTGATGCCATTAACCTAATGCTAAATTTGGGAAGGATGATGCTCTAGGGAAGTAGGATGATTCTAGTTTTAGGTGTGTTGAGTTTAAGATGCTTATGGGACATCAAAGTGGAAACAAATGTCCAATAAGAAAACAGAAAGCATGTCTTAGAGACATTTACGAGTACTCTGGGTCAAAAGGAGCCCTACATGGCGTGTCACTTACAAAGCTCACGCAGAGCAAACAAAGAAACGAAGAGAAATCTGATGGAGTCCTGGAGACTCTCACAGTTAGGAGAGAGGCCAGCAGGGGCATGGGCATGATGGGAGAGGCAGAAGCACATGTGAGAAACAAGGGATCTGGATTTTACCACGCTTCAGAAAAAACAAATGGACAGCACTGCAGAGGAGCCATCAGGCTTCCCATGTAACAGAAGCCACTTTGGTGGGCATCTGAAACAACTCCCTGGGGGCCTACGAAGTGAGTGTAGGGTGAAGATCTCAAGTGGCAAGAATAGGAGACTCTTATCAAAAGCTTGACAGGGAAGAGAAGGGTTCCAGAAGTTTGAGGAATTTTCAGAGCTATTTCTCAACTGAAGACATCACATGTGGACCATTCTTTTCCCTCTTCTCCGTGTCCAGAAATGTAGATTGAGGAACAAAAGTTTTTTCACCTTGTCTACATCTTCTGGAGAGCTGGTGATGGGAAAGAGCCCTGGGGCAGCCCCTTTACCAGCGTCTAAAGGAGGAGCACAGCAGGACTAGCAGGAACCAGCAGTGGGGGAGGCAGAAGGGCACCTCCTGCCCAGGGAAGCGCAGGATGGGGCGCAGCAGAGTGGCTTTTGCAGTGCTGAGGAGGCTGAGCCAGGGAACCTGAATGTCTAAAGAGGAAGTAGAAGGGAAGCGGGGAGCCACTCGATTCCCGAGACTACCAATGATACAAAGGGAAGGAACACTGAGAAGAGCTCACGGTGGGATTCTTGGGGAAATACAAGTGCTGGAAACCATATTTAACGTAGAGCTGAGGTAGCTGAGAAATACAAAAAAACCTAAAATGCAAATTAGTTTCATGATTAAGAAAACAGTCTATTTCAAGGATCCTTCAACAAAACACCATCTACCCACCCTTAGTCACTCTAACACACACAAGCACATGCACATGCAGGAGACAGACTGATACAATGTAAAATACTGGGAAATGTTGTCATGCTTGGAAACATTGCTACATTTTCCCTCCACTTGCAGCCCAATTTATGTTAATTACTTATACATAAGGAGCTATCTTTATTATTTAGGGTTCTGATGTCATTAAGTAGCATTATAACTTTATGATATTCAGGTTGCTTGCTTTCAACTTGCATTGTTCCATTAAAAGCTTCATTAATCCACATAAATGCCTAGTAAGCTCCGCTCCTTGATTTTTGCTGATAAATTTGTTTCTATTTTCCCAAGAAGATGAAATTCTCACATGAGGACTACCACTTCTTGCCATCAAAAAAAAGTAAAAAAATCCTTTAAGAAATAGTCAGTATGTTCTTCCTCATGCTCTTTACCTCTTGGTGCCCACAAGGTCTAGGCTCAGCCACTTCTTCTGCAGCTGCGATCTTTCCACGCACCTACCATCTGCAGTTCTCACTGGGACGATGATTCCCTGACCTGGTCACTGGGAGCTACTGGGAGACACTTTTGTCACAACTTGGAAATGGGGTGTAGCATGGATGTGTGTAGATCAGGAACACCACTCCATGTCCTACGGACAGCCCATGACAAAGACTCAGGCCAGCACAAAATGCCCACGCAAAATGCCTGTACTACCTGCCCTGTGAAGAAATTTCATTCTTGTCCATAATTTTAATGCATTTAATACATGGGTCCCAGATCTGTACATTCAGACTTAACCACTTTCTAACTTTCATGCCCAACTGTCTTCTCGGCTCGGTACACCCATGTGCCTGAGTCACTTAAAGTGACCTGCACAAACACTTCGTTTCCTCCTGAAATCAACTGTGATCTTTTCCATCGTAGGTGTTACCACCAGTTACTCAGGCCAGAAACCTTGTATTGTTTTTACTGAATTTTGTTGTTTTGTTTTTGTTTTAGCTTTAACATAATTAAAAAAATAAGGTCATTTTATATCATTTCCTAGCCCTTATAGGATATAGTCTATCCATCAGCAAATTTTACTGGCTCTGATTTTAAAGCAAAACCTCATGCTAGTCACGTCCCACTAATCCAGAGTGAATCTTCCCAAGCCTCCTCCTCTTCTCTTAATTTCTGTGTGCCTCTGTCTCCCTCTCCCAACCCCTCCCCTCCTCCCTCCCTCTGTCTTGTATCTGCAATGGCCTCCTAGTTCCTCTTCTTGCTTCCACTGCTAATTTGCTATACAATACCCAGAGTGACCTTTTAAGTAAATAAATCACATCATACTGCTTCCTTCTTAAATACCTCCAATGACTTCCCACTGCACAGAGAATAAAAAAACCTGCTGCATCCTGCACAGCGGTGTCTGCCTCTGTCCACCGTCACAACCTTGCCACTTTGCTCTCATGTCCCCAGTGCCACCTTCCACCCTGATTGCGCCTTGGAAGCTCCAAGGCCTTCACAGCTCCGTTCCCTGCCTGGAGCCTCCACCAGCCTTCGGAGGGTGTGCACCGTCGTCCAGGTCTACAACACCCTTCCCCACGAAGGCCTTCCCTGTGCAACCTGTGCAAAGGACCCATCCCCTCCTTTCCTCTGCTTCCCGACACACAGCACTGTTTGAATTCAAATCACCTCCAGTGCGCTCCCTATTTTCTCCTCTCCACAACGTGAGCTCCACTCCAGGGCAGGACACTGTGTTTTCCCTGCTACTCAGATGCCCAGAATCAAGAACAGAGATGCAAAGAGGGACTCACAGTGTACATGGAGTCGATTTCTAGTTTTCCACCTATGGAAAGTGTCCCACCTATGCAAGCTTGCAGCTGGTGCAAGCAGATGGCTTTGACTGCAGAGCACAAGGGGGAAGTACAGCAAGGGAAGAAGTCTAAGCAAAGGGTTATGGAGCAACTTAATTGTGGAAGAAGGATCAAGGACAAGGATGCAATCAGAAAAGCCACAGGGATCCGAGCGAGGGGCTGTTTAGGCTGGCTTTTGTTTATGGTGGGCTTTGAACTAGTTGAGAACAACAGAGAGAGGTTTTCAAGGAGAGAAGGGAGGTGCTACTGTAAGGAACGTGTCTTTTTAACTAAATTGGTTTTCTAAAGAGTAGATGAAAAATAAAGCAGAAATGGGCACTGTAATAGGATTTTAGAAATGGGCTCTGAGTTGGAGACTTTTGTATAAAAACAGCACCTCTAAGAGGGTGCGAATGGAAGCTTTATCAAAGTTCCAGTGACGTTCTTCTCAGAAATGGAAAAATAGTGAAGGCACTCCTGAGCAAAAGGGACAAACCTGGAGGCACTTTTCTTCCTGGCTTGAATATGTGTATTACAGAGATGCAGTGCCCAAAAACTCACGGTCCTGGCATAAAAACAGTAGTGAACCAATGAGACTGAAGAAAGAGCTCAGAAATAAGCCTGCAGACCGACAGTCAATTGATCTTCAACAAAGCTATCAAAAATATACTCTCTTCTATAAACTGTGTTTGGAAAACTGGATCTCCACATGCAGAAGTATGAAACTGGACCCTATGTTACACCATATGTAAAGATAAACTCAAAAGACATAAACATAAGACTGAAAACTACCAGAAGAAAACATAGAGGAAAGCTTCATGACATTAGTCTTGGCAGCAATTTTTTGGATATAACACCAATGTACAGGCAACAAAAGTAAAACCAGATGGGTAGGACCACATATAACTAAAAAGCTTCTGCACCATGAAAGAAATGATCAAGTAAAGAGATATACTATAGAATTGGAGAAAATATTTGTAAACCTTAGGTAATAAGGAGTTAATATCCAGAATTCATATAGAATTCAAACAACTCAATAAAAGACAAAGACTAAAAATGGACAAAAGATCTGAGTAAACATATCTCAAAACAACATACAAATGATCAACAAGAATACAAAAATTACTTAGCATCAGTAATCATCAAGGCAATGCAAATTAAAAGCACCATCATCACCTCTCGGTTGTTAAAATAGCTATTATCAAAAAGGCAAAAGACAACAAGTACTGAGGATGTGGAGAAAAGGGAACCCTTTTTAGTGGTTCCCTTTTTTCAGGGCAGTAGAGCCATTATGGAAAAATGGTCTTGTGGAAAATAATATGAGGTTTCTCAGAAAAGTAAGAAGAGGACTACCGTGTGATGCAGCAGTCCCGCTGGAGGTTGTACATATCCAAAGGAGGTGAAATCAGAATAGCAAAGGGATTTCTGCACACTCATGTTCACTGCAGCAGTATTCACAGGATCCTAAGCACGGAATCAACGTAAGTGTCCATGGACAGATGAGAATGAATAAAGAAAACGTGGTGCATATACACAGGGGAATTTTAATTGGCCATGAAAAAGAGGGGAAACCTGTGATTTGCAACAACCTGGAGAAACTTTAAGGACACACATAGTGTTAAGTGAAATAGATCAGAAACAGAAAGACACTGCATGATCTCACTTATAGTGGAATCTCAGAGTCCAACTTTTAAAAGCAGAGTTGTGTGGTGACCACTGGGGCTTTGACCGGACTGTGTGGGAGATGCTGATGCTGATGCTGTTCCATGGGTGCAAAGCTTCAGTTAGGGTGAGTAAGTTCTGGAGCTCATGCTATCTGTTTTGTTTTGTTGTTTGAGACAGGGTCTTGCTGCCCCTGAATTCACTATGTAGCCCAGGCTGGCCTCAGACTTGTGACCATCCTCCTGCCTAAGCATCCCAAGTGCTGGGATTACAGGTGTGGGCCACCACGCCAGGCAAGAGCGCTCTGGAACAGCAGGGTGACTATGGTTAGTAATGTGTATTTGACAGTCCTTCGGAGGGTGGAGCTTACATCTCTCACTGCAAACATACAGAGGTAGAGACAGAGCTGTTGATTAGCTTGATTTAATCATTTCACAATCTATGCATTTATTAAAATACATTATTATCTGCTATGAAGGTATATAACTTTTATTTGTCACTTATAGCTTAATAAATCTGTAGGAAAAAACAGAATGTAAGAGACAGAACTAGGTAAGCAAGGCAGCCATCCCCACGGTGGTGAGGAGGGGCTGTGTGCCGTCACGCCCACGCCACTGTAGGGGAGAGGGGTAAACCAGATAGGGCAGCTGCCACCTGACACAGAGGGCAGCGTCCTGGGCAGGCCCAGCCTTCAGGAGGTCCGCTCCAACCGTGGAGGTTTGAGCCTCAGTTCCGAAGGGGGTCTGGGCAGTCCCAGGCAGCACCCTCCACAGAACCTGGTGGCGTATAGTGATCAACTCTAACTGGAACATGTTCACTGTGATTTAAATAGCTGACTGGATTAAAAGCGTGGTGAGCCATGCAAGATTCATGCTAAGTGTTTGCAGCACGTAAAACCATGACTCCTGCTCCTGTAATGAGCTAGAAGTTGACGATGTACCGAACAGACGCTGTGTCGGGACAAGGAGCAGACAGCAAGCCATTCCCACTGCCTCGCCGACCTGCGCAGGCGAGCAGACGCTGTCAGCCCATCCATCACCGAGGGGGTGCACCAAGCTGTGCTGGCAGCAGCAGAAATAGCTTTGCCCTACAGAATGCACAGGCTTTAGCACCCAGGTCCTCAGACACATTTGCTTTTACACCCAGAGCATCCTGCACATTTGCAAGCTGACTGGTGGAGACGGTCAGCCAGTCCTGTGAACCTCGGCCCTGCACGGCAGGTTACACCCACAACTTCAGCGTTGTTCCCGCACAGCCCTCTCACCAAAGAAACGCAACCAGCCATAGATTACAATGGGAAAATAAGGTGGCTGCAGCTAAGCTAATAAGGTATATCTAAACTGGAAAAAATAATTTTAGCTTAGAAAAATAGCACACTAATTAAGCTTTTCAAAATTAACATGATTAAAATGATGCAGAGAGGCAGAGATTGCAAAAAAAAATGAACATCAAAACAAACATGAATCCATAGTTTGGAAATGTAACAAAAATGGTGAAAGAGACAAATAACAATCATTTATTGTTCCTAATGGTTAATTTAGGTAACAAAACTAAACATATCAACAAAAAATCATGCTTACCCAGGCCTTAATTAGCTGTCCAGGCAGTGAATTCTTCAAGTGAGAGCAGACTGAAGGACTTTCAGAATCCAAACATGTAGCCAGAGTTCCTGAGCCTGGAGAGTGTTTTTAATCCATATATGAAAATTATTAGAAAGGATGCTGCTGATGGTGGCAGATAAACTCTAAAAATACTTCTTCAACAAGGCCTGTATTTAAGGCAAAGCAAATGTCATAAATGTAGCCATGGAAGAGTCTCTAGTGTATGGTAAAAGATCAAGACTTATTGTCAATTAGTTGATTTCACATTGAGGTTGGTGGTTAGTCTTTGACAAAAAGATTAAGAAAGTGCATCAATTCACTGACATTGTGGTATGTTTAGGAAAGTGATTTTATACGAAAGAATTCCTTCATATGGAAAAAGCATAGTCCTTTCTCAGTAGTCTTAGTGTGAGGCTGGGGGGTTACAGGAACAGACATAATCATTTTTATAAAAATTCTCAAAGTAAAAATTTCAGGATAAACTAAAGAAATGTTTAGTTAAAGTAAATACAGACAGGAATAATTTTCTAGCAACTGGGCCAATTCTTGGATTTAACAGGTGTTAAAGGTCATGGAATGAGTCTAGTCATTTTTTAAAAATTTTAAATGACTTGGAATTTACTACCTATTCAAAAGTCAAAAATCATAAAACTCCGTAAAAATTAAGTTTTCTAAATGACTAGTTCACCTTTGCCCTAAAACTTAAAGTAGGGGAGGGACAGCTAATTCTGAAGAAACAGAATCTCCTGATGTAGTGCTCATAGAAAGAGTAGATATTTCACTACACTAAAAAGTGCTGAGTTCCGTATCCCACCTGAAAAGGAACCGGTTCTGCTTCTCTGCACTCTGCTCACACATGCTGCTCTGCCACAGACCGTCATTTTATGGCTTAAGTTGGGCCTGGGTTTAGCCTCCAGTGGTCAGAGATGTCCAGCCTCAGCTAATGGCCAAGGACTGTGGTTTCCCTCCCATTAATTCTGTGAGCTTTTCCCCAGTACTGGGATTGAGCCCAGGGCCTTAACAAGGAACAACACCACCTGGCTTTTTTTTGTTTTTGAAGACAGTCTCCCTAGACTGGTTCAAATTTTCAGGCCTCCCCTCAGCCTCCCAAAATGCTGGGATTATAAGAATATGCCACCACATGCCACGTAACTACTGACCAGTAACTCCATCCCTGTCAAGTGGTATTAGAAGAGAGCCATACGTAGTTTTAGGAGAAAACTTCTCTCCAAAAACATTGGGCACAATGAAGAACGTCTTGTAAGAAAGAAGAGAAGGTGGTTGACTAAGTTTCCCTCCTGAAGATCAAGGGGCCCCTCTTGCCTTTGCCTTTTGCTTCTTCAACAGTAAGAAGCTGGACCTCCTCCGGGTGATCTGAGAGGCCAGGTTCAGGTCTGGCATTCTCCACCATGCACCTGTGATTTAGAACTGAATTCAGCTGTGACCCAGTAGTGAAACTGCTCAATGGTTCGCCCTGGGCATTAGAGTAAATAATAAAGATGGCAGCTGTGGTCCTGATGTGGGTGACATCCTCCACAGCTGTGTCAGAAAGGACTCCTGGGCTGGGCCTGGTGTCACACACCTATAATCCCAGCACTCAAGAGGCTGAAGCAGGAGGATCACCTTGAGTTGGAGGACAGCTCGGGTGACATAATGAGTTCGAGGCCAGCCTGAACTACACCGCGAAATCCTGTCCTGAAAGGACAAAAGGAAGAAAGAAACAGAGAGAGAGAGAGAGAGAGAGAGAGAGAGAGAGAGAAAGGATTCCTGAAATCCCCTCTCCTCTCAAGTGGATCTTTGGGAGTGAAATTGTCCTGGACTAAGGGTCTTTGCAAAGAATTTATGTAACTGTGTCATGTGTTACATTTTAAAGGAATTTTGCAAATATGAATTTTCTTTACTATACTGTATGCTTTCAGGATAGCATTTAATAATCAATTTTTAATCTCTATAGCCATACAAATAGCTGTACTCTTTGTGAAAGGAAATTAGGCCCCTGTAGAGCACGATCCCGAATCCATCAGCCATCAGTGTTTGCGGGGTGCTTCCCGCTTGCTGTTGGGGCCCCCGGAGAGCCTTCGCTATTCTAAGTCCTGCTCTTGCCCTGGAGCAGCCAAGGAGGATGTGGGGTGTGAGCACAGTGAGAGTTAGGGAGGAAACCGGGTCGTCAGGCCTGCGCGCACATGAAAGGCTTCTTGGAGGCGCAAGGCCTTGCGTGGGCTTGGCAGGACCACCTCTGGAGGCTGTGGAGGGCCCTGTCTGAAAGGAAGAGCAAGGCTGGCAGGGAATGTAAGGCAGGGCCTGGCCTCAGGAGGCCAGTGATGCAGGTGGAGGGCTCGGGACCTGGGCTCAGGGCACTAACACAGGCACTGAGGGGGCTGCAGGCTGGGGCTCAAAGGTCAGTTCGCTCCTGCCGTAGCCAGCGTCCTCCGCGGTTATCCTTATCTGGTGCTTCCTTTGGAAGTGGCTTGCCAATCAACAGTATCCCAGATCTCAAGCAGAAGTATTCAGCTCCAGTTGAAAAGGGAATGGCCCCAGGATAGTGACTAAGCAGGAGGCAATCTGGCTGTATTCACTCCAGAATATTTATGACTAACAGACTACAAATAAGCCAAAGATTGGGGTTTTATAATAGGAAAATGCTATCTGCCCAGATAAGGCATTCTGCTGGGCCTTGATGAGCATTAGAGGCCTCCAAACCTCGCTGACAAGGTGCCCAACGCTCCCTCCATACCCCGCCCCATGGGCCTCTAGTGTGGAGGCGCTCACCTTCAGCCTGGGTCTCAGACGAAGAGCACACTTAATCACCTGCACAGAAGAAAAGGAAAAGAGGTAAAACTGAAGGGAGCAGCAAAGGAGAGAAAGGACCGTGATACGGCACGAGCAAGGTGGGAAAGACCAGGGTACGAGCCCAAGGGAAGAAAGGGTCAGAAGGAAACTTGCGTTCCTTGCGCGGCTCCTAGGAACAGACAGTTGAGGACGCATCCCCTCTGGCAAGTCCTCCCACCAGCAGGCCCCAGACGCCAGCCAGCAGCCCCTCCGCCTTGCTTCCAGGAGCCTCTGCCCTTGAAACTAGCCTACACGCCTCTTCGGACTCGGTTCTTCCAGCTGAAGCCCTGCGCAAGCCACACTGTTGCATCCCTCTGGGAATGCAGCTGGGGTACCCCTGGTCCTACGGCCCAAAGGACATCTGAGGAGAACAAGTGCCCTCAGCTCTGAAGGTGGAATTTGGAGCACATTTTCCTGTTACCTGTGATGAAGTATAGTGACATTACACGACGCCATCAGCAGAGATTCCTGTTACAAGTCACACTCACTGACTGGTCGTAGGGATTTCCTGCTTGCTGTCCTTTGTGTCTTTCTTACCTACTTTCATACTGTGCACATCCTGGTTAGGAGATTTAAATAACTTACCAAAACTGAAGCTGTCTGAATGGCTGGATGAAAGCACAGATTGATGAGCCATAAATTGACACACTAATCAAAATAAAGCAATGGGGAAGGAATCCAGAAAGGGAAGGACTAGGAGGCACAGCCTACAGTTTACTTGAAAGTTACTTTAAAGAGAGAGAGGGAAGAGCTGGGTGTAGCTCAGTGATAGAGCACTTGCCCTGTCATATTGGAGGCCCTGGGTTCCATCCCCGGTGTCACAAAACAAATAAATAAATAGAGGAAAATGACACCAGTATTGAACTTGAGATACACTATTTTCTGAATAACTTGGCATAGATTAATAGATTAAATAGCTTTTGTATATTAACCTACCATGAACTTCACTGTGTGAGAAAAAATGTTACAAGTTGTCAAATTTATATTCAAATGTCCCCCAAGAGCCTAACGTGCTCAGAGATACGACTTTGGGAAGGTGACTGTACCTTGGGTACTATAGTTACTTGCTGTGAGTGGGTGGGTGGGGCTTTGTCGGAAGTGATCACTGGAGCATGACCTAGAAGGGACCATGTCCGTCCCAGGCTCCTTGCTTCCCTCTGTGCTTCACTGCTGCTGTGACATCTGCAATTGTCCTCTCCTCAGTTCCTTCCACCCCGCCTCCCAGCTATGCACTAAAGCTGTGAGCCAAAATAAATCTCTCCTCCTTCAAGTAGTGGTTGTTTGCTATGTGTCTCAATAAGACACAAGTTAGGAAAAATATCAAAGTAGAGATAGCAAGGAATAAGGACAATCGAAAAGACCACCAGGGAGTCTGGATGTAGCGATCAAATAGGATATGGCACTGACTTAGTGTTATGGGAGCAGGGATGGAGAAATGGAAATATTTAGTACTAGAAAGGACTGATCTGCCGTCACTAGCACAAGTGCGGGTGCATACAAAGCCACACACAAGGAAGGTGGAAGACAGTCCAGGGGGCTAAGTTCTGAGACTCACCTCCATTTAAGGGGCGGTCAGCTCCCCACGGAAATCAGGGAGACAGAGATGTAGGAGAGAAACCAGGAGGGTTCACCTCCCTAGATGCCGAAGGAAGAAGGTGATGGAAGGAAGACAGCATCATCAAAAATACCTCTGAGACTAAGACAAAGAGAAATGGTTAGAAGTGATGTCCCCCTCCTCTTATATATTTCTTTGGAAATATTCTCATTCTCAGAAGGTCTTAGCATCTATTTTACAGAAATTTGCTTTTAATTTTCCAGAATTTTCTTACTATCTCAGAGGCAATCTGTAAAATTCAGTTTCCTTTTAAAATTCTGCCCCTGGCAAGCCAACTTATAGTTTGATTTGATGATTTTATTATTGTCAAATGTCATTTATAAGAGAGAGGCTTTGAAAAACCTGCAGAGTTTCTGCTTTTCTAAAGGTTATTTACTATATGGCTGATCTCCCAGCACCTACTTATCTGAAGATGTATGTATCAGAGCAACAACGGTGGCAACAAACTTTGGGTTTATGGTGGGACACACCACGTAGAGTCCTGTACGAATGTCAGGGCTTAGTAATGTCAGAGTGGAACGACTGACCTCCCGCCACCTGACCAAGCACAACTAGTTTTCCTCAAACCAAAGTCCAGTTTTACCTCCAAGTGGCTTTCCTGAGTAATACTGCCTTCCCCACTCATTCTAATGTGGTCTTGAGCTGACCTTCCTTCGCATTCACTCCTACTCACTTATAACTGTGATTGATCTCTGCGTAGTCACACTTTTCTTTCTTTCTTCCTATCAGAAAATTAATCTTTGTGACAGGAGAAAATAGATCAAACCTTTTCTATGCATTTCTAAACATAAGTATTCTCCAAATACTCTGTATTTATCTGCTGCCTAATTAAAGAAGATACTGCTTTATACAGATACAAATAAACTTCAACTCAGTTGCCGGATCTGGATGAAGGTGGACTGGTTGTGTTGCACAGGATGGTTTGTTGATTCTGAGTCTTTATGCATGTTCACGAATAAAGGGCCATGATTCATTAGATATATCTGCTGTAAAAACCAAGAAGGTAGTGAGAGCAGGTAGGGAGAGTGGCCAGGTATTTACCATCTTTCTTCAAGAGGACACTGAATAGTTGACAAGTTCACAAATCAAAGGTTTATAGATAAATAATGTGTAGGCATCTCTTTTAATTAGTTAACATGGTGAATTTCACCAACTTGATATATATGATATCCATTGTCTGGCTGGTAGGGAATTTTGGGGGATTGGTGTAGGTTCAACCTTCATCTCTTTAGTCTGACACTATACTTTTGGGTTACACAGTCATTTTATAAAACTGTTGTGACTGCATACTCCCTTATTTGCATTAACTTTATTTTCTTGGTAGACACAATCTTTCATAAATAAACGCCTATCTTAATATATATTTTATACATTTTTTCTATGTTGTAGTTTGAATAAAAATTAAATAGGGGTAAATCTAGGCCTAGCTATTTTTTTATTTTCCTTAAGCAGAACAAAAATATTCAACTTTTGTTTAGAATGAATGTAAGATGAACAATAACATTATTCAAAATATCATAATCCCTTCTGAAGATACAGAGTGTCTCTTTGTCATTTGGTCACTGTCTCTAGAACCACATTTCTGTTCTTCCAAGATGGGACACGAAGAGAAACTGAAGCTCCATAAATGACACCAGTGTAAGGTCACAAATTAATCACTTTGTAACCTGTTTTCTCTTTAAAACTCTTCTTTGCAAAAATGCTGAAACAAAATACTTACACTATGGAACTTACTAAGTTGTCACTGTATCTTTGGCTCAGTATTCTGAGCCGAGTCATTAGGAAAAGCTCGTAGCTCCCAGATGCCATTGTCATCAATAAGAAGATGCTTTATTTATCTTTGCAAGTGTTATTTATTCCCATCACAACACATATGCATCTTACATGCAGATAGAACACCTGGGGCCTGTCTTTGATCACCCAAATAAAGAATATGCCTTAAGAAATGGCTGGGGAAGATAATTTTACCCATCTTTCTATGAAAAATTGAAATTACATTTCTTTCTTAGTTAACTGAAAAAGAAAATGTCTGCTGATGATGTGGACTAGTATCAGAATTAATTTTTCTCCACAATTCAATTTGTGATCAAAATTTCATATTCTTATTATCTAAGAATGTATTTTATTAAACCTTAAATGATATATTTCCCAAAAATCAATAAACATTTGTGTGTAATAAGAAAGAGAAATGGAGAGCCTTTGTTTCCCTAGTGTCTTTTACATACGTGAGCAAAGAATTAAATCCAGTATGTTGTTCTAACTATAGTGTCGGGTCCTGAGAAGGAGGTACCATGGATGAACAGAAAAGTAAGAGAGACAAGAAAAAGAAGAGAGGAAAAAGTCTGGGATCAGGGGGCTTACAGCGTCTCGAGTGCAGCTCCAATTACCAATCTCAGTCACCTTTTATTGAGCCAGAACCAGGGGCGCAGCTAGTACAAATGGGCGGATACCAAACGTTTTAGCAAGGATAATTAAAGAATTATCCTTCTCCACATGTAATCCAACACATGCCTGTAATCCCAGCACTCAAGAGGCTGAGACAGGAGGATCATAAACTCAAGGCTAATCTGGGCTGTATAATGAAGACTTATCTTAAGAAACTCTAACAAATAATAAACAAATCACTGTGTCCTCAATGCATTCTAATCAAAGAATGTCCTTCTCCACACCAGTGGGCTCCAAGCTCACAGCTCGCTGCTTGTATAGGGACAGATACTGGTTTTGGTTTGAATCTGTAGCAATTCTTGGTGTTTCCGTGCGCCTATACTTTTTTTAAGTGTTATATTTGAGAAAAGGATTTGAAAAACAGAGCAAACAAAACCTGTAGCAGTTTGAGAGAATCTTCATAAATAGCTGGAAGAATGGAGGAAGGAGTGTCAGTGGGTGGGTCCTCTCTTCTGTCAAAGGCCTGAGGAAGACACCCCCTCATGCTGGGAGCCACCCTGGACATCCAGCCAGGTGCCTGCTGGGGCCCAAGGCAGAAGAGCAGCACTTCCAGCCCCTGCGAAGCACTTGCACAATTTTTACTCTTGCACTGTGGGAAGCTCTTGAGTTCTACTAACTTTAATCTTAATTTTTCTCCATATTATAGAATAGAATGCTTAGATTTCCCAGGAAATTTCACTCATGTGACTCTAGTCATCACTTCTGTATTCCTGTCAGTCACTCTTTCTTTTCTGTCCTTCACACTCGAGTTAATCCATCTGGTTCTTCAGCATCACTTTCTCTGTGTGACCAGCAAATATTGTGTTCATGGTCTCGGCCCATAAAAGCGAGTTTTGCAGAAGCAAAATGGTGTTTGTCTGTGCTTATATTCCCAACACACCTAGTAGTCAGCACTTACCAAGTAAGAGATATTTATTAGATAAACTAAAAGATTTTCAAATTTTAATTCCAAATACCATTACCTAGATAAATTGCTTTAACCAAGGTACTTACTTTTTTTGAGCAGTGATAGCTAACCTTTCAGAGACTTGAGTGCCCCAACTACAGCCCATGTATTTTTCACAAAGTGCCAACACTGCAATTAAACCTGAATACTGTGGCTTTAGTTTAAGGGAAAGGAAAAAAAAAAAAAAAAAAAAAAAACAGCTCAGGGGCTGGGAATGTAGCTTAGTGGCACAAGCGCCTCCATGACAAGCACAAGGGCAAGGTCCTGAGTTCGATTCCCAGTACCAAAGCAAAACAAAAATAAACCACTCATACATTAACATCTTCTGTCTTAAAACAAATGAAATGTGTGCTGTAGGTTTGCCAGCACTGTTTCTGAGTATCTTTCCCACTTATAAAATGAAGCTAATAAGACTTTTTCTGTGGATTTTTGCAACAAACATAAAATGTGACTGAGAGATTTGTAGTAGGCAAGATATATTTTGTTTCTAGCCTTTAGCTAAAGAAAACTATCAAAACTTAGCTCTAAGTATCCAACTGGCATACGCCTCCAGGACGCATGGCCTCCTAAAATAAGTCATCTCTTTTCCGGGTGTCTTCTCAAGGTACATTCCTAGTCAGCTGCTTTCCAGAATGCCCTTTAGAAGGGATGCAATATCTAGACTTGAGTTTGATCGCTCCCCTCTCCCCAGGAACGTGTCCAAGCATCAGCTCTATCGAGATCACACCTGAGACGCCCCACGTGGAACTCTTCCTTTTTCTCCCCTAACATGCAGTGTCTCTCCCTGCAATCCTTGGCCTTCTCAACATTACCAGGTGATGAGGCACAGCCGGCTACTCATCCCGCACCTCCCCACATGCCTACACGCCCACATCCACTCACACTCACACACTCATCTGGACCACACTCACTACTTCCCAGAGTGTGCTTTCAGGAGTGTGAGTGGACCAGTTTTGCAAAATTCAAGGCCTGTGCCCTCTCGTGTCTGCTGGATGGGACCCCAGTAAGTGGATCTGGGGAGACGTGTCTGGGAGGAGGAGGAGGCAGAGGAAGGTATGTTCAGGATGGTTTGGGGTGGGAATTTGCACTCAGAAAGACACCTGTGGGATAAGGAAGCTGTGGTGGGAAAGAAAATTTAAGGAAAAGGCAAAAATGTTTTTTTAAAGATTTAATAACTGTTTGACTGCTCAAGGTACAAACTCCTCATAAAAGCTTGTACAGGTATCCAAACTAGTTTGTGTTCTTTTCTTATTGAATTTGGGGATCTGTAATCACAGGCTGGGATGAGAATCACCATGCTCAAGCTGCTTTTCTGCCCACATGCGGGGCTTCAGTGGCTGCTAGTCCACGTGCTAGTTAATGGGCTGTCCTCCTGTGATGCCACCCTTGACGGCCACCAGGGACCAGGAGAATAACCCAACCTCCCCTGTGGGCTGCCTTCTCGGTTTGATTCCAAATATCATTCTTTCTTGTTTTTCTTCCAGTTTTGTTGTGGGGCTTCTTTACATATGGAAGTCATTGATCATATAGCCCTATGGTCATTCCCCCGCTTACTATGGGTCTGCATAGGTGGCACCACGTTGGGAAAGAGATACCTGGTATGTGACGAGCAAATTCATGTCCCCAGTGCCAGCTCCACTACCTTCCCGTATGAGAGACTCTCTGCAAGTTTCTGCTCTGTACTGAGCTGTTGACCCAGCAGATTTTCTTCATTAACTACAAGCTTGAGTCTTCTCCTATTGTTCCTTTACTATCCAATATTCACCTTCTAGAAACATTTCTCATGACATCTGCTTGAAATTTTGTAAAATAAAAACACTGAATTTTTCTCAGTCTGTTTGATATATTTTTCTGCCAGTCTTTCTTCAGTTCTTAAATTACATACAGAATTGATGTTTGATATTTTTAGGCTTGCTTTTTAGTGAAAGATAAGATTTTATATACCATGTAAATTTCATTAACTCAGAAGAGGAAAAAAAGATGAAAACTACTGTTGCACCAACACGCTACAAAAGTTTAATTTATGCTTATGATGTGCTCTCTTTGGGAAACAATCAGTAAAATATCCAGCTGTTTGCTTTACATATTTTTAACAAAATCTCACTCTTTCTCCTCAAGCTTTATTAGATTTATATATCAAAACTGGAAAAGATGACAGCATAGACTACCAAGAAAGCTATTAGCATTTACGATTATTCCAACTTTCAACAGATGTGTCTGAGTGTGTGATACACTGTCCACCCCTAACCATATCTGGGTAATATAGCCAGTGCTCCCGGGGATGTGTTCATGAGGCTCTACTCAAGGAAGGGCAGGGATGCGATAACTCTGGGGTTGCTGGGTGAGGCAAAGGGAGAGAGGAGTCCACAGTCAGAGAAGCAAGGCCGTCGCAGTGTCACCCCCGAGTGCCCCCGGTCTGGGGAAGTAGGTAGGAGCCATGGAGTTTGGTCTGCTGGATGTGCAAGAATGATCAGATGTTAGGACATAACGTACACACATTATTCAGTCAGAAGAAGGGAAGAAGCTGAATCACAGTGATCAGTCAGCAGCTACAAAGCCAGGTAAAGCGGGTGCTTATGAGGTTTAAAAAACTAGGTAAGTTAGAGACCATATATAAGCCCAAAGGATAAAGATGACGGAGGCAGAAGCAGCCCTGTCGGAATTTATGGTGCTCACAATCATTTGTGGATAAATCTGGTAGGAGAAGAAGCGAAGGGGACAAGGTGAGGGTGGGTTCTTACTCAAAAACTGTAGTGTGACTGCCTGATTACTTTTATCCAAGTTAATGAGATTTTTGTTTTTCGACTAATAATGTTAGCTGAAGAAAGTCTCTAAAGAGACTAACATCACTGAGCTGTAATTTGTGATGGTTTCATCCATGCAACAAGAAATGTGGGATCAAAAGTCAGAAAATTAAATTAGATTCATTCACAACCAGAGGTATTTTCTCCTGCCTTATGGGATGTGCTGAGTCGAAATTCTATTTTCCCTCTTCTTGCAGCATTTTTAGGTAAATGATAATCACCTGATGAGTTGCACTGAAAGCTAATCACTAACAGATATATCAGCACCATTATTCTACTAATTAATGCCACTGCGTGTTGTGTACATAAAAATGCAAATTAACTAGCAACAACATGGAATTCTTGTTTCCATGCGTGCCTTGTGCAATTCAAATGCATTTTGAAAAGGGGCCACCTGTTGATTGGTAGATTGTAATCATTGTAGCATTTTCCTCTTGATTTATAGAGCTCAATTATCTTTTCTCAGTTATATGAAATGTCTTTTCTAATAAAAGGTCAAAGAATGAGAGAAAGCATTTTGAGCATCAGGTGAGGAAGGATGATATGATAATATCAAATTTTCCTTTGGTTTAGCAAACATTCACAAATAGAGAAAATTAGAATTGCTCATTCAGTAAGTTTGGCCTCAATGGATTCAGCTAATAAAATAGGAAATTAAATATGTATAAGCCACAGCACCTTTAGAATATTTAACAGATTATCAAGTTGCATCACTTGTAGCAATGAGTGTTTTTAGGCTGCAAGCAAAACTTTATTTTTCATTTTACCCAAAATGATGATGTCTACATATATTACAGGAAATTGTTTCTTTTGTGTCGAAGTGAGTTCAGACCTAAACCAACATTTAAATGGGCTTCTATTGTGAATTGCGAATTACAGTTGAAATGAGCACTGTTTTTGCTGGTAGTTTAGTCTAAAGCAACTGTGTTTTTCCCTACCAATATATATGTTGCATACCTGATCAATTGGGTTCCCCCTAACAGGGCAATATTCGTTGGCGCAAATGAATTATTTAATGTGCGGTGAGACCAGCTGTGGTCCTGACCACCTTTGGCTTTTCTCTGTAACCTAGGAGTGGCCCAGGGCCAAGGAGTGTATATTCACATTCCAGGTTGGCAGCATCTTGAGTTTTGAAGCTGTAGCTGACACCAGAATCCCCCTTGCTCCGCACTTGGCTCTTGCTGCCATCACCACACACAGCTATGGGGAGAAGGGCCAGCACAGGCCTGGTACCAAGTCATGTCTGCAGTGGTAATACATCGGGTGTATGGATGTTCCGAGGGATTCTGGGTCTGTCTCGAGCCGAGGTACACATAGGTGTGCCTCAGCTCCATGGTACCTTGTAGGGCTTTTTTAAAAGTATGTTTTTAAATTCTCATCTCTCTATATTTGTCAGAGGAAGCATTCTTTTTCTTTCTAAGACTGCATAAGAGAATTGGAGTTCATGGGTATGAAGGTACCACTTAACCTACCTAGTGGTCTCCTCTGAATTCTAGCTGTGACCCTGTCTGTGAAGCCTATATACATAACGAAGGATTGTAAGACTGACCAAGAAAACTTCTGTCAAACTCTGAAACACTACCTTGATTAAAATCTTACCGTGTCTAATTTAGAAAATAAACAACTATCTTAATTGTTGAAATTTTTAGCTACTCAAAGACATTTAACCCGAGTTCCCAAAACACAATTGCTGAGAATCAGTAAGTAAAGACTCAGAACCTGTCTCACCCTGGTCAGATAAAGAGAGTCTGTGATGACAGTGTACGGAAACAAAATGGGGTCTGACGGTAAGCAGAGGCTGAGTGAGCATTTACTGGTGTGTGAGTATCAACAAGACAGTCTTACATTTATAGTCCTTCATTTGACATAGTGGATTTTTCTGTAATGTCTTTGGCCACTTTTCTGTATTTATTCAGTGATTCACAAAAATGGATAATCTTAGTGCCATGTGCAATTGCATTTCAAACAAAACCAGAGCGTTCTGATGTCAAACATATTCTCCATTTCATTATATATGACGTGAAAGGCAGTTCATTTAATACCATTCATTCACATTGTTTTAAGTATGTTTCTTTGTTTTTCCTGTGTGGAAAAAATTTTTCTTTCGTAGATTGCTTCCTTAATTTTTCCAGTTGCATTTGGGTAGAGTGGATTTATGAAATTTTTCAATATGAGGTTAATCAGTGATCTGTCCTTGAATTATCTAGTGTTTTCTGTGATATTGGACCAAGGGGACATAAAATGTATTCTTTTGTGTACATTGTAGGTATTGAAAATACAGGTAGCACCTTGCTATTGCATAAATAAGTTAAGAGCCCTCTGTCCTAAGCATGAGATGCCGTGCTTGTCATCTGTTTCCATTTACAAAAAAGATTCCTTATAGTTTATGGTCTATATTTTAGAAAAGAATACCCAACACTTAAAATATCTCATCTCCCAGTTCCCCATCTGAGTAGTTCAGGAGCTTGTAAGGCTGAGTCCAAGCCCCGGAAATTAGAAGTCCAACAAACTATTGTAGCTTTGAGTATCCAATTTGGGAGCACATGAAATACTGCTTCATTTCTCAATACATCTATCCTCTAAAGGTACCAACTCACTCAGTTGCCAAACTAATTCTTCATTTTGATGTCAACTTTTGGGAGAATAAAAGTGAATAGTGCTGAAATGAAAGTGTTTTTCAAGCAGTAATGATGCCAGAACGTGCAATTTTAATGTTGGCAAACAAAGTATTTTAGTCACTAAGAAATCACAGCACTATAAAAAATTGCTGAGACTTTAATAGAGGAAAGTAAATTCTCTGTTATGTGCCTTTTTTAGCAACCCATATAGGAAGAAATTAATTGTCCCCCATGTTAGAGGGAGGTGAGTAGAGAGTTTCTTCTGCCTTTTTCTATCATCATATTTTTTTAAAGTCTGGTCCCTTGCTTTATAATTCTCAGACTAAATTTTCCAGTAAGAAATATTACTTTCACATATCTCATCATATATAATTAAGCTAAGCAAAAAGGAATTATTTTACCTGAAGATGTTAGCAAAATATTATCATAGCCTTATCTTTTAAAGTCTACTTTGGAGGCACCTTTCAACTTAATTCAATAAACTACTTACGCAAACATCAATTCAATAACTCATTGCTTTTTCAGAAATATGCAGCTCTGTCTGAATTATACTTGTAGCCTAAAGCTAAATATAATTTAGCAGATTATCAGGTTTAGGGAAATATTAATATTAATAAAAAAGAACCTTTGCTAAGTTTGGCTTCATTCATTCCAAAAATAGTCTGCTCCAGCCAGGCTCCCATGAGAGATCTGCACAGCTGCATGTTAAGCTCAACAGTGGTAGGCTTGGTCATTAGGGAAAGCAGGGTGGGTTACAGAGCGTAGCAGATGTCCAGTCTCAGCCCTGTTCTGTTCCTGATCTCTGTTCCCTCTCTTGGCTGTGTCATTCAGTCTCACAACTTCCAAACTCTTCACGCTGATGACCCCCATATTTGATATGTACGGACCCCCCACTAGCAGCACTGTCTGCTCAGAGCTTCTAACTCATGTGTCTGATGTCCTCATCACAACTGTGCTCAGAGGCCCGGTAACCTGTGACCCTAAAAGTGTTCAAGGCAACTCTTGATGTGGCCGCTGGGCACTTTCTGCCTCTACCTCAATCTGCCCCTGGGTACAGGTAGGAGACCACCACTGCTTACCTTATTTTCTTTGCCTGGTCCTCCTACATCCAAGTCCTACAGGAATACCATAGCACTCTACATCATCACCTTGATAACTCTGGCCCCCTTGGACTTCCAGCATAGTCTCTCTCCTGGATTGCTGCGACCTCTTCTACCAAGCTCCTCTGTTTCCCCTACAGCCCACGCTCCAGTAGCCAGAACTGTCTCTCTCAAAGTTCAGTGAGATTTTGTTACTGCCTTGCTTAAAATCATGCAGTTAATCAGTATCTTTCCCTAAGAGTTTCTTTGACCACCCTGCTGTGGGCTCCAAATCTACAAGCTCCCACCTACTATTCCCTTAGCCTGAGAGCATTTGTAACATCTTAGTTAGATAATATTTCTACAGGTGCTTTCTTGACAATTGTCAGATTCAGTCAATTGAAAAAGGTAGTGTTGGGAGAACAGGGACTCTGCCTTGCTCTGCACTGGGTCCTTCTTCCGAAAGGAGACTCAGTAAATGCTTTCGAATGGTTGATAGCAGCTGCTTACATAAAAAATTTCTCTCCACTCATTTATTAGTAACACATGTATTTTTCTAGTTTCACAAAAGATCTAGAATAACTTAAGCAAAAGCATATACAATCAAAGTAATAATAGAAACCCGGCACCAAATAAAACAATATGGACAAAACAAGCAAACAAAGATGTGAGTGACAACATGATCAAGAGGAAGTGTGAAGTAGGAAGTAGACTGTGTTTAATGAGAACAAAACCCGTGAGGTTAAATCTAAATGAATATCTCCAGCGAGCTTTCCTGAGGTGACAGGCGATGTCCTCAGCAATATTTGTAAAGCAGATGCAATGGTCCTTTTCAAATGGCTGTTTCTTTGATAATGGCCCAGGGCCTAAATTAAAATGCAGTGTAATGAGAGGGAGTCACTAAAGGCTGAGTCAATAAGCTCCAAGAATGTTCTGGTGTCCTTCTTGGAGCCAAGAAATGACTTTCATCCAAGAAGAGTCACCTTAAAATATGGCTGGCATTGTTTATTGTTAAAAATTAAGGTGACTCAATAATTCAGTAAAAATAATGCATTTCAAGAGGTGGTAGTATAAACACGTCCGTGCGTATAGCTCCGGCTGAGCCCCTCGCCCTGCCCGGCTGGGCTCACCTTACACAGCCGTACCCTGAGGGAGCGCTCTTACTTGCTTCTTTCAAGTGTTCTTCCATATATTTTCTATTCCTTATTAAAGTTTAAACCCAATAAAGTTTTGTTCTCATCAAATCCTCCAAAATCCATTTATGCTTTGTATAAGATTTACCTGTAGACTTCGATTACTTACCTGTAAGATTTTTTTAAAGGAATTATTATCAAAATCATTAAGAAATAGGAAAAATTCCCATGTATGTAACAAAATATGCTTTATGTACTTCATCTCTTAAAGAGTAAGATGCTAAACCAGTATAATTATGGACATGCTGTCCACATATCCTGTGGAGTTCAAGAGCTGACATAGTGTGGAACCAGAATCCTTGAGAGAACAGGTTGCTTTGGCCCTGTGAGTGCTATATAGTGGTAGAAGCCCTCTGGAGAGCCTACCAGGACCTCAGGCTAAAGGTGTGGTTGTTCCTATTAAGATCCAACACGCATAATTAACAATCGTTAGTAGGTATCAAAGGTGTGGTTTCACCACCAGTTCATCAAGGACCCACCATGGTTCCATCTGATCAGCAAACTAGCAAAGACTTGGGCTTGTTCCCCCATCTCCAAACGCATCAAGAAAAATTATTTGCTACTTTTTCCCACTGAAATCATGTTTTTGTTTTACATGTCAAAAACTAAAGTCATTTTTGAAAATGCACTTCTATGAGAGTGGCACATTTGAGCATTCACAAAGTCCATCGTTCCCCCATCCTGCAACACCACGGACTTCCTGTAAAGGCCAAAACTGTTTATCCCATGCTGCAAAACCCTCTCCAACACAAAGCTGCCTCCATGCTGCACAGTGTCAGCATTTCCCACCGCTTTGCAAAGGGATCGTGGCAAGAAAGAGAAGCATGGTGCCAGGCAGAGAAGTGGCCGAATGTTGCCCAGTGGGGCGAGGAGCCTGCACGGTCACACGCCCATCAGAAAAATATGCCCTTTTATGTTTCATTCAGCTGTCATGGAGAATCAGAGAATGCATTCGCAATTGCTATTGTTTGTAGAATTCCTTGTGGTTCACAGCCAGATGACCATCCTTGAGTGAAAAGCCTATTGTGCTGAGTTTACTCGGTTCCCTTTCATGGTATCTAGTGATGTTGTATTTGGTTTTGTTTTCTGTTTTCAGGGTGGTTTTCTGTACCACATTCCTCAATTTCTAGTATTTACCACTGACAGAAGTAGTCACACCTAATATTAATTTCTTTAGTGTAAGTTGATTAATGATTTGTCTGAACATTGTGCTGCTGTGGCAATCACTGACTTCCCTATCCCATCAGGCCACAGAATTCTCAGTCTCCAACAGAAATCCAGATTTTATCCAAAACTCTATTTGACATCCGAAAACTATTACATTTTCTAATAGTAGTGAATGAGTCATGTCATATACTCACTTCTAGGGAAAGAGCATGGTCATCTGCCAACATAAAATAATTCTAAGAATCTGGCTTGTCTTTAAAGAGGACAGCACATTTTTCAGCATGTAGTTGTCCTTTAGCCATAAGAGAAGGAGAAATATGTTTTAATAATGACTAGCAGACCATCTAAGACCATCTGAGTGAACCAGTGGTCCACTCAGAATCTCTCAGTCAATGCCATTTTACCCTTAGAAGGGGAATTCAGGTTTAAATTTCTCACTGCATTTCAACATTATACAAATAACATGGCTCATATTTCATAAGATTTAAAACAGGTTTAGATCTTTTTTAAATGCAGAGATTCCCCATTAAAAAAAATACATGTGCCTAATGTCTATTGCAATTGTTAAATCACTTGTTATATTTATTCCATGTGTTTGGGACCAAAAATTGCTGCCTGATAAACTCATATTACCAATGTGAATTTTAAATCATTGTTAGGACTGAAAATTTCCCAAATTAGTCTGGATTGTGGGTGTGAGCGCTTTAAAAGGAGGATCCGGTGGCTCAGGAAAAGAACCAGCTCTGCCTTCCTCCAGAGCATGCCCTGGCACGTGTACCTTACTGGTTTTGTGCACAGTATGACTTTCTATGGCACTGCTGGGGAGAGGGCACTGACTTCGCTTCCAGCAGAAGTGTCTGTGGGCAGCCTCACTTGACTGTGAAGGTTGAGGTTGCTCAGGGAAATGGGGTGTCCCACTTCGTGGTGACTCACCTCTGGGCTAGCTCTGGAGTCTCAGTCAGAAATGGCTTCATTTAGTCCAAAATGGCCGAACACCCTTTTGTGCCAAATCAACGCGGATGCCCTTTTGTTCTTCTCAAAAGGAAAGTGAAAGCACCTGGCTGGTTTGCGGCAAGGCCCTCTTATAAATGACACACTCTCTCCTTCCCCAAATGCAGTCTCCACTCTGGAATAACTTCGGCAGAGTCCTGGAGCACATCATCTAGACCAGCACTGGCCTGAATAATTAGTGGCGTATCTCCATGTGGCCATAAGGCAATAGGCACAATTTTTCAATCATTCATTGTCCATCTCAGTAAACCACAGTTGCATCATTTTTATTTAATTATGATAAATCTATCCATTATATACACTCAAATGGTAGCTAATGAAGCAAGACAAAATTCTGATAAATAAGAATAGAGAGCCAGCAAAGCAACAGACCGTCCACATAACGGTTCCACCAAGTGCACAGTGACATTGAGTTTGCATCAGAACCCTTGAAAAACTAGAAATCAAAAAAATAGATTTTTGCCCACTGATTGCTCAGTAATGACACAGACTGTAACATTGGCTGTGTATAAATAAATTAGCAGTGCATGTGCTCAAGGGCCTCAGACACAGTGTATTCTTCTCTGCCCTCTGCTCCTGCCACCTGTCTTAGTGGGGGGAAGCATTGCATTTTATTACCTTAAAATTCTGCATATTGGAAACAAACTGGAATAATAAAGCCCTTATTAGAAACTCTGAAACTCTACCTCTGAACTTCTAAGCAGAGAAAACATCTGCTCTTCAGCAATCACTACACTTCAGTGATTTAGCAGGTCCTAAGCTGGTTTACTATATTAAGTCCAAATGCACCTGAAGTAGAGGAAACCCTTGCTTCCTTGCAGGTATTAGGATTGGGTCCTATCCCTTTTTTGTTTTGTTTTGGTGTGGTTTGGGGGAGAGGGTATTGATGAGTTTCTAAGTTGCCTTCTCCTCCTGCCTCAGCTTCCCGGGGTTCTGGGGTTACAGGTGTGTGTTTGGTAGGTACAGTATCTTGGGTATGTTCTTACACTGTGTTCAATGCCCTCCTTAACTATCTTGGCCACAGTTCCTGAGGCCACTGGCCCCCACTACTGGTCTGTTCTACACAGTTATGCTTAGAACCTCTATAGCAGGAATTAAAGTACCAAATTCCAATGTCAGCTTGTCACTAGCATGTGATATAAAAACACTCATGTGATACATCAGTCTATCTGTCAATGATGGATGGAAAGTACTGCAATGGTCTGGTAGGATTATATTGTCTGGAGATGCCATAGCCCTCTGAGTTTGTGTAAATCCATTCTGGTATTTGCACAAGTTGGAATCACCTAATGGTATACTTCTCAGAATGTACCTGAACAGTGCGTGACTATTCCATAGAACTCTGACTTCCAGGACATCTGAGATTCAACCATATCTTACCATATATAGTTATTACTGTTGGGGACATGAGACTCAAGTTGTTGAAGGCTTCATAATTTCCTACCTCAGTGATCCTGAGTAAACCATTTAACCTTTCAGTGCTTTAAAACGCAATAATAATAACACCAACTCTTGTTATTATTTTAGTATGACTAAATTGACTGTGCGTACACCCAGCTAGGAAATGCCGTAACTGCCGAAGTATCTAATGCCACTGCTCAGCCTTCAGTCAACCACAAAGTCTTCCCACTCACCTGCCAGTGATGCCAGGGGACAGCATGCTCCATCGCACAGAGGAAGAGCCAGAGCTCATGGGTCAGCAGCCACCAGTATGGTGGGCACCTTGGCTCCAGGAGTCAGTAGTCCTTGCTATCATCAGCAGACATGCCTTACATCACTGAGTGCCCGCGGGCATGTGACAGTGCTTGTCCTGAGGTAGGGATCACTGAAGGAGCCAAAAGCCTCTGAAGGCCCTGTCAAGAGTCTAGTTGAGTGACAGGAGGGAGATGTGAGCAAGCAAGTGAATACAGAGTGGGCCACTTCAGAGCATGGTAACTGTCACAAAGAGAATAAAATACAGGCAAGGGTTGGAGAGTGACAGCGTGGATAGAATCTACATAAGGAGGTGGCATTTGAGGTGACTTAGTGACGGCCAACTCCGCCTAGAGGTTTGGAGGCCAGCGAGTTAAAGGCAGAGGGTGCTAGGGAAGAGTCAAGTACACACGCATCTGTGCCCTACAGGAAAAGTGAGAACCACATAGCTAGAGGACAGGGCGCAAAGGGGATTGTGGGGGAGAGGCTCAGGATCGGAGGTCACACACAGGAAAGCGCTCAGAGTGAAACACTGGGGTTGTCACAGGCTTGGGGCTGATCACGTGTTTGGCCACGTGAGCCCAGAGCTGTCCATCTGTTAGATATGTCCCCATTCACCCAACCTATCAACCACTCTGTACCATTTTTCTCCTCCTATTTCTTCCCCTGCATTACTTTTTTTTTTTTTTTTTTTGTCTTTTTGAGACAGGGTCTCACTATGCAGTTCAGGCGGGCCTTGAGCTCACTTTGTAGCCCAAGCTGGTCTTGATCTCTCAACGATCCTCCTGCCTCAGCCTCCCAAGTGCTGGGATTACAGGCGTGCACCATCATGCCCAGCTTTATCCTGCATTATTGTTATAGTCAGATTTCTCATTCTGGGACACAGTACCCAATATCCACAACTGAAAGGAGAGGTATAACTTGACTCAGGACTTCCAGTCCATGGTCTGCTGGCTCCAAGGCAGCAACATCATGACAGAGGGCATGGTGGAGGAGAGATGTTAAGTTCATGGTGTCCAGGAACAGTGCCAGTGGGGAAGGGGAGAAGGACCAGACACAGATTCCAAAGTCATACCTCTGTGACACACCCGCCACACCAAAGAGTGTGGTTTACTAATCCTCTGGATGGCTACCAAGTCTATCAGGTTGACAATTGAGTTTAACTGTCACAACCATATATTCTCTGCTTCAGTGTATTTGACTTTTTTTATAGACTCCATATACAAGTGGGATCATAGAGTATTTTACTTTCTGTGACTGATTTCATTGTCATAATGTCAGGCTCATCTACGTTGTAGCAAAAGGCAACACTTATTGTTTAGCACGGAATAATATTTCACTGTGAAATATAGGTAATCCATTTTTTTTTCCAGTCACTCATCAGAGTTTGTTATCATATTTCAGCCATTGTGAATAATGCTGCAATGAGCATGGTGTTCAGATATCCTTATGATTTTATTTTTGGAGAGTATATACTCGGGACAGGGACTTTTAGAGCACATGGTGGTTCTATCATGAATTTCTTTAGGAACATCTTTAAATGCTTTCCATGATAGCTATGCTAATCAACCTTCTCCCAACTTCCAGAACTTCTTACTTCATTTGTTATAGGTGGACCTTGTGACTCATGTAGCTAAAGTCTTGATCTTTATCTTTCTTTCACAAGTTTCTTATGTAAAGATTCTGGTGGGCTTTGGATTGTGTAATAATTTAGCAACTACTTAGTGTTGCAAAGTGTAAAGAATGTGAGAGTTACTTAAAAGAAAACTAAATCAAGTTTCTGCATTTTATTTTTGTATTGTTGTTGGTTTTGTTTTGTTTATTATTTATTTATTTTATTTTTTTTGTGTTACTGGGGATCGAACTCAGGACCCTGCGCTTGCTAGGCAAGCACTTATTCCACTGAGCTATATCCCCAGCCCTGTTTTGTTTATTTGTTATTGTTGTTTGGTTTGGTTTTATCTTTGCAGTACTAGAGATTAAACCAGGGGTAACTCTCCAGCCCTTTTCATTTATTTTGTGAAAGAGTCGCACTAAATCTTAAAGTTATCCAGAGTGGGCTTGAAACTGTGGTCCTCCTGCCTCCACTGTCCACAGGGCTGGGGTTATAGCACTGTTGCTATCAGTTTCTTTACCACTTAGTGACATAGGGAGCAAAAAGAATGGGAAATTGCCACACACCGTATGTGTAACACAACCAGAGCCATCTCCTAAGTAAGCCACATATTTAACTGTGTGACTGTTATTTTCTGCTCCTGGGTTTGGTTTAGCTATTGTCAGCTAGATATCCTACTTTTCAAATTGTCCACTAATTCATCTCCTAAGGGCCACCTCACCAGTGCTTTGCTCCAGCACTCATATAGACATTTTAAAACTGGCTCCAAACAGAACAGTAGACAAAAATACATGATGTGTGGTTACTACGTTATCATCTGGAGCAGACCCGTCAGATGTCAGCCTGGGTCAGAGAGGAATGGTGGGTGAGCTTTGAAACTAGGCGTGAATACACTATGACTCGGGGGGCCAGAGGGTTAGTGTGTGTGTTTCTTCTCTAGTACGGGTTTGACCTACTTAGATTTTAGGAGTGTTAAAGAAATAAAATGCTAAAGGAATCAGGAAATGTGAAAAAGAAATGACCCTTGTGATATTTCTAAGAAATGTAATTTTACTAATAAAAGCTAAATTGTTGGAATCCAAAAGTATTTCAAAGTTTCAGAATGAACTGAAATTTTTAAAGTTTCAGGGTAAATGTCTAAATGTCTCTATCTAAAAGTTAGATTTTAGGGGTAGGAATGAAATTAGATATTGTTTCTCCAAACCCTTTCACTTTACAGGGTGGGAAGCAAGGGTCCAGGGAGTTTACCTTTTTTTTTCTTTTGGTACTGGGAATTGAATTGAGGACCTTGCACTTGCCAGGCAGGCGCTTATGCTGCTGAGCTATATCCCCAACCCAGGTTTATCAATCTTGTCATAAGTCACTGCAGAACAGTAGTCAAATCCAGCCTAGAATTAATGTTCTCCATCTCCAGGCCCAGCACTCTTAACTGCAATCTCTATTTATAAGTATAATGCATTTTATCAGGGCCAGAGTAATATCAGAAGAGATAAAGCCTCACAAAACTATCTTCCTGCCCCAGGGGCCTTCCTGATCCAGAAATCCCACTATTAGATAACCATTCTTGGGGCTTATATGTTTCATAGTTGGTCTTCCCCTCACAGCAGCCCAGCCAAAGCTGTATGTGGCTGGAGCAGAACTCTGGGCTGAGGGAAAGGAAGGCGGTGTCCTTGGATCCAGGAGCACCCACGGGGACCCGGAGAGGGGGCAGGGGGCCTAGGGATCTGCAAGCTGCCGAGGGCAGACCCAGAAGCCAGGGAAGGTGTGCAGTGTGAGAGCACCTTGGTTCTCTCTCTGCACCCTGTGCGTCCTGATGACATCACCATTCACTTGAAAGTTAAAAACGGTTTAAAAGCTCACTCATCCATCTCGGGACATTTCTGATCTTTAAGATGACCTCTGACCTCTTAGGAGGCTGCTTTAGGAAGAATTTTCTGTAGGTCGCAAAAGAGCCTGAAGCCTTGTAGTTCACAAAACTGCTTGAAGAGGGCGGGAGAGGAGAGGGGAAACTAACATTGCTTCTCACTATAGGAGAAGGCAGAGCTACAAAAATGCAGAGCCCCATTTAAGTGGAGCTTTAAATTCCACCCTAAAAATTCCCAGCAAATGGATCTATTGTTACTTGTTTTGCTACAATTAATAGACAAAGCAGTTGTTACCCAGGGCCAGAGTTGTGCCATCAGCACATAGTCTGGGTTCCTCAGCTTAGGAATGGGCTCAATGTGCTCAGGAAATGCACTTGCCCTGGTGTTCAAGGTCATCGCCCAGGACAAGGAGGAAAGCAAGGACTCCAGGCGAGCCTCAGTTCATTTGTGGCCACCATGGTTGGCCTGAAGAAGAGCAAGGCAGCAAGACCCACTGGACCCAGCGGGCCAGGGCCCTGCTTCTAACCCCACCAGCAGGCCAGTGGGTCTTAGGAAGAAAAGCAGTTCCTACTGCACCACCGAGCTCGCCCAGCCTGTGCCCCTCCATGCTGTCAAAGTGTGAGCTGTCACAGCAGAGATGAGCCTCAGCTTCGTACTTTGCCCAGAGCTCCTCTTTATCTTAATACCTTCTTTACCAATCAGCTATGTAATTATGCAAACTATAGGCTTCTCAAGGTAGGATCCCCATTTTGCCTGAGACTGGGGCTTAGGTAGCACATAAGAAAGAACCTGTCATGGTGAGAAGTTAATAAGCTAACCTAGACTTAGACCCTTCATCCACCAGGACACAGAACACACATCCATAGCAACATCCAATTGAAACAGCACTTGTCCCAAAGACCAGATCTACCTGGCAGCAGCCTTTGTTGCTGTTCGGTTAGGGTCATCCTCGGAGGCTTTGGAGGCAGGGAAGGAAAGCTGAGAGGAAGAGGAAGAAGGGACTCTGAGCCTGTGTGTGCACAACCAGAGCCAGACCTTGGGAACCCACGTGCCCAATGTTATGTCAAAGGGTAGTGTAAGGGTTACCAGGAAAGCAGTGACCCACATCCAGGTACACTCAGTGCCCAGGAAGTGGCTGATGGGCAGCCTCCAGGCAACTGGACATAGTCCTTAGGGCCAAGAAGAGGCCAGGGCAGGAATACAGTCTCCATCAGTGGAGCACAGAGACAGCAGGTCAGGCCCAAGGTCAAGCCTATGGTCATGCAAGGAATGAAAGAGATCTGGTTCTGAGGCAACCTGGTTCCAACGGACTGGAAGTGAGGTGCCTGCACCCTAAAAAGTTTTAGTTTTTAAATAGCAGACTCCATTACCAGCAGCTTTAAAACTTGCCCAGTTTCCATTTTTTGAAAGTTACTTTGCCAGAGACTCATGCACTATTCTATTTTCTGCTGATTTTTCTATGACTTAATCTTTGAGTGCACAGGTAGAATGGGCATCTAAGATGAACTTTTCTCTGACATATCTCCATCTCCTGTGTGATTAACCCTCCCCATCCTTTGCTAATGCCTACTTTGTTACCTGTTAAATTTTGACTCAGTATTCAGCCTATTTGCGTTCATTCACTAAATGCGCACTGAGTCCACTGCACACCCCCAGTGCTGTTCTGGGTGCTGGAGACTGAGCAGTGAGCAGCCCAGTCAAAATATCTGCCTCTGCAGTGCAATTCTAGGTGGAGGAGATATAATAAACAAAAGAACAAGTAACATGTATAATCTGTCCAGTGGTGAAAAGTTGTATGAAGAAAAATAAAGGAGAACAGAGAACCCAGCCAGAGTGGGTGAGGTGCAATTTAAGATGAGGCGGTTAGGGACCACCTTGCCAAGGGGAAAACCTGAACAAGGGGGCCAGCCGTGGGATGACGGATACATGAGGGCAGTGTGCCTCGGGTAATAGGAAGCACGTGCAAAGCCCTGCGGTGTTGCCCTGTCTGTATTCAGAGAGACTGTGACAGATGAGAAGTGAGGCGGTTGCAGCTTCAGGTGCAGACTTAACTCTATGGACACTGGTGGCTACTTAGAGTGTGACAGTGAGTTAGCTAGCTTCCTGGGGGCCTATCACAAATCACCACGACCTGACGGCTATAAATATCAGGAATTTATTCTCTCTCACAGCTGCAGAGACCACAAGTCCAAAATCAGGGTGTTAGCCATTCTGGGTGCCTTTTCTTACAGGCACCTGGCTCTCGTCTCTGCCTCCGTCTTCACGGGCCTATCTGTGTCTCCTCAGTGTTTTCCTTGTCTAAAAGATTTCATGACTTCATTAATTCTGCAGAGGCCCTCTTCAAATAAAGCCACACACACACAGTAGGGGCTCAGACTTATCCAAATGAGAGACACAGCTCAGCACACTGCAGATGGGGAGCTGTCTGGGTCTTTGTGCCCAGAGTGCAGTGGTCTGATCTGTCTCAAGAGGATGCTGGCTCCAGCTGCCGTGTGGATCTGGGTAAGAGGGCCAAGAGAGAAGAGGGACCAGTTAGGAGACAGACAGGTCTGGTTTTCCAGGTGAAGGATGATGCTTGGCCAGAGTAATCAATAATGGCAGAAGTGAGAGACAGGAGTCAGAGCGATGTAAGAGGTGAGAGACCAGGTTGATTCTAAAAGAAACTGCTATACTTTGACAACTGCTGAACTATATGAACTGCTTTCTCTGTTTTTAAGTATCTGCTAGACTAAGTCTTCCCTCTCTTCTTTTTCTTATTTGGATTTCTTATAAATCTACTAATTTGCATGAGATAATATTTTGTCTCCTCATTCAAGAATATTGTATATTCTTAAGTTGAATAGAGATAGATGGGTTGATGAATGTCAATGTAGCCACGTCTTTTAATATTCTTTTAAAGACTTTTAATTTTTTTTTTTTACAACAACAACATATGCTTCAGTAGTTTTATCCTCAAGGGCTTCTTTTGGAAAGAGAGTTGACATTGTGATCAGGATCTATATTTTCATTAAATTGACTGCTGACTGCTGACAATTAGCAAGTCTATTATTTTTGGTGCTTTTATTTTCAATGTAGTATTTTATTGAATCATTTTATTAAATATGACTATTTTTTGCTGATTCTTCTGTATAATCTGGTTTTCCATTATGTTAACAGCAAATAATTATCTTTTCTCTCTTCCCATTATCATACCTCTTTATTTTTTTCATGTCTCATTGCATTAACCAGTTTTCAGAATACTATTAAGGACTCATTCTTGGTCCAATTGTTAAATAGAATTTAATTCATCTATCCATTATATACATTATAAGCTCTTATTTTCCATAAGTTTTCATCATGGTAAAGAAATGGACTATTTCTAATATTTTAATATTTTTAAGAACCTCATTAAATCTTACCAACTGTCTTATGAAGATGTCATTTGTTTTAACTGAACCTATTGGTGTTGTGTATTTCATTAGGAAATGCTCTTTTGTTGAATTACTAGGGGTATATCTTTCAACAGACTCCTTTGAACTGGCTGAAAGAGAGATTTCTGGGTGTTAGTTTTTGGATTTCTTTGTTTCTTTATTGTAATTAGGGATATGGTTTATGTTAGGAACATCCTTATTAAAAATCAGTATCTTCTCACATTACGATATTCATGATTATTATGAAGCCTTGGAAAAGGCTCTTGGAGAATTGCCTACCTATAGTTCCTATTAACACTTCTGGAAATAGCACTAGATTTCTGTATCAATGTCATTACAATAAAATGCTTTTGTGAAATACCCTAATAATCACTAATGCTTTGGTGCTATACAAGGTAATTCTTGACTTCTAGGAACTAAAACCACCAAGAACACCTCAAACTGGTAGATAACACCATATTCTGCAGTTTATGAATAGATATCTGCATAGATGATCACAGGTAAGCATTAATAGGCCTATTTTTACCAATGAAAAATTTGAAACCAAGATGATTAGTAATTTACATTCAGTCATCTAATCAGGTGGAGACAAAACCTGAACTTAGGAGTTCTTATCCTACCCAGAGTGCTCCTCAATATTCCAGAGTGACTCACCACTCAAAAACTTGCACCATTAAACAAAAGCAGTTGATGACTATACCTTCTGTTGTAAGACTAGAGAAATAATTTCTTGTAAAGAGATTGACAAAGGTTCTTCTGTAAGTTCCATTCTCCCCAGTGCTGCTTCCTAAATACTACTGCCACACTCCCTACTACAAGGCTACTGCTCCAGAACAGCAAGGCCAGTCATTTGTGTTACTCTGTGTTCTTCTGTGTCTGGGTCATCCACTACCCTCCTGAGCAACATTCACATTTCCACACAGCCCCAAGCTTCTTCTGCACTATAGGTTGCCAGGGTCCCAAGACACCCTCAGCCTCCAGAGAGCAAGTGTGTTACCAGGTTTGGGGTGCTGATGCCTCCTTCTGAAGGTGGTTTTGGGGTTCTTTCTGTCTTAAGCAAAAGAACTGATCAAGACAAGCACAGAGAGTAGTAAAGTTTTATTAAAGATAGGAAAAGAAATGGGCTCTGCAGAGTTTGGAGCAAGTAAAAGTAGGAAAAAAAGTACATCCTACAGCATGAGGGTGGGCCGCTGTGCAACAGCAAATACGGTAGGCAAAACACAATGTGGATGTCCTTTCCATTTCACTCACTTCCTCAGACTGATGTCAGGTCTAGGCTATCCTAGCAAAAACCTGTTCAAGAAGCTCACATGCAGGGTTCTGAGAACAACTCTGAATATGTGTTCCAGGACTTTGTGATGCCTCCTCTCCCACCCAGTTTTAGCCACACCCTACCTTGCTGTATCAAGAGGGCTGCACTTGCCTCCTCATCTTCCTTCTTACCCATCTAGCTCTGCTGACCCTTTCCACATCTCTTCAACCACCTAAGCCTTGGGGAAGGCATCACCTCTAACACTCTAAAGTCCCTCATCCCTCTCACTCATCACAGCTCCTTACCTGTCATTTCTCTTTGTGCCATGTCTTCTCACCTGTTTCCTTGTCCACCCTTTCCCATGTCCTCTGTCATCCCCACACTGGCTGGGCTAACTTTTTCACCACTGAAGGTCCATAAGTGCTTTCTGAGCTCTCTGTGGCCCTCTCCAGCTATCCTCAAAGGCTGAGGAAGGGGTGCAGGGCAAGTGATGCTGGGTGAGGAAGGAGTACCAGAGTTCTCTGAGGATCTTTGTGGGCTGAGCACAACATTTCAGCATTGGTCAGAGGTTGAGGGAGGTGCACCAATGGCTTTCAGGCAGAAATGCTCCCTTGGTAAACAAGGGAGTCAGCCCTCAACTGCAGGCTTGGCCTTGGTGCCTCCAAGGCATCTTTTATTTAATTTAACTTACTTCGTAGTGCCGGGACTGGGAGCCAGTCAAAGAACTTTACCACTGAGACTCTGGTAAATCTAAGCTAGGGAATTACAAATTGGAGCCCAGCCTGGGTAATTTAGCAACTTAGAGAGACCTTGTCTCAAAATAAAAAATAAAACAGGTTAGGAATGCAATTTGGTATGAAGGCCCTGGTTTCAATCATTAGTACTGAAAAAAAGGATAAAAAAAAAAAAAGATAGCAGAACAGTAACAACGGGAAATCAGCCTCTCCAAGATTCAGAATCCAGACACTGGAATATAATAGCTTGGGGAAGAAAAGAAGGAAAGAGGCGGCTCCCTGGAACTCAGGAAGGACCTGAAGGGAGAAGCAGAGCCCACAGGGAAAGTAGAGAGAAGGAGATGGCAAATTGCACTTTCTCTCTGACTCCTGACTCAAATCAAAGCCTGAGGCAGGAGGATTGAATCTACAGAGACAGTGAGGGCAAGTGAATCCAGAGACCTCCACAGAGAAATTCACCAGTGGAATGGAGCAGTGGATGCTGCTAACTACAACAGCAGGCGTGTGAATCCAGACCAAGCATGTCCTGAAGACAGTGGTTGGCCAGATGCTGTTTTAGGGAGGGTGCCAAGTGAACCTGGAACTTGGAGCAGCCTTGGGTTGGCTTCCTCTCAGGGTTCCCAGAAAATAGGGGAGATACAGCCATGGGAGATGTCCAGAGCCAAGGAGCCAGGGCCAGGCAGCAAGACACACCCAGAGTGTTGTAGACTGAATGACTCAGATGCTAACCCCACAACCACAACCAGGATCAGCCTGAATTTCAGAGGAGATGAAAGCACCAGAATCAGCACCCTGCCCTATTTCTACTGTAGGGCTGTGGGATTACCCAGCACCCTATGTAATCCTGCCACAGTATTCCTGGGACCATCCAGCAAGATCTGGGCTCTGTCTGCTTTTTTGTCTGCCAGTGATGCCAGAGACATGTCCAGAAATGACACTACCACAAAACTGTAAACTGCTGAAGATACCAAAGAACTGGGTGCCAGGTCAAACAGGCAGCAACTTCTCATCCCTAATAAACTGAAGAGGGACAGACTCAAAGGCCAAAAGCCAGATAAACCTCGAAGACATTTCTGAAAGGTAGTCATTTTCTAAGGAGATCTTAAAACTAGTAGTAAAGCTACCTACCATAAGCAATTTACAAGCATCAATGCAGAAAACAAATTTTTAAAAAATAGAAAATGAGAAGACACAGAAGCAAGATGCAACCCCAGACCTCCAACTCACCCAAGGAAAATCCAGGGAACATTGAGGTGGAAGAAATCAAAAGTCACCCAGCTGAAATGTTAACAGTGAAAGTAACAAAGCAAATGAATGATGTTCTAGAGAAAAACAAAGCAGAAATAATTTCAAAGATGACTAAAGAAATGAGGACCATAATGATTTGTTCAGTGAATCCTAGAATAGATACAGATTAAAAAGGAAAAAAAAAACAGAGCTTAGAAAAGTAATTGAAACCATGAAAGCCCAACATAGGAAAGAACTAGATTGTATGAAATAGATTCAAACAGATATGCAGGAGATAAAATTTCTGTTTAAATGATACCCAGGTGAATCAACCAATGTGAGGACAAAATATCAGACCTAGAAGATAGGTTTGTGGTTAGATATCATAAAATAAAAGGCTTTGTAGAAATAGCAATGAACCATGAAAAATCAATCCAACAGCTGCTAGACAATGCAAAAAGGAATAACATAAGATTGATTGGAATCAATGAAAAGTCAGAAGATAACACAAAGAACATAAAAAACCTGTTCACAGAAATAAATAGCAGAAAACATCCCAGGCATGAAAAAGAATTTGATATACAGTCATGTGAGTCATACAGAACTCCAATTAGCCATAACCAGAAAAACTACACCGTGGCATATAATAGTTACAATTCCAGAAACTCACCAGAACAAATTATCAAAAACTGTTAGGAAAAATTTAAAAAATCACATATAAAGGAAAACATCAGAATCACAGCCAACTTTTCAATGTGAACCCTAAGTCAAGAAGCAGTTGGAGTTAAGTATTTCAAGCCCAGAAAGAAAACAATCTCCAACCAAGATTGATTTACCCCACAAAATTATCTTTCTACATATATGGAGAAATAAAATTTTCATGATAAAGAATACCTTCATTAAGTAATTCACCACCACCAAACTAACACTCCATAATGTTCTGAAGGATAGTCTAAAAAAAGACAGCACAGATAAAAATTCCATGAATCCCAGTAGAATGCAATTAAATAGAGGAAAAAGAAAAGTTAACCAACAACAGGAAAATAATATGACAAGGATAAGTCAACAGATATCAGTTATAGCTATTAATGTAAATGGTCTCAATTCATCAATCAGAACAATCAGATTGGCAGAATAGGAAAAGAAAAGAGATCCAGCAATATATTACATACAAGAAACACATTTAACTCAAAAACAAATTCATAGCATGAAAACTCAGTGGATGGAACACAATACTCCATATGATAGGAACCTGAAAAAAATGCAGAAGTAGATATTCTATTGGGAGAAAAAGGGAATTTCAAGCCAAAACAGATGAAAAGAGACAAAGAAGGTCACTACATATTTGTTAAGGGAACAATCCAAGAAGAAAAGATAACTAAGATAATCATAAATACATATGCATCAAATACCAGCACACACAACTATATACAACAAACATTAATGAACATAAAAAATCAAATAAGCACTAACATAGTTGTAATGGGGGACCTCAATACCCCACTGTCACAAATAGATCAATTGGAAAAAATAAAAAAAGAAATTTCAGAGCTGAACCAAACCTTTGAGCAAACAGACTTAGTAGATATCTACAGTGTCCCACTCCACAACAAGAAAATACACACTCTTCTCAGCTGCAAATGGGACTTTCTCCAAAATAGACCACATACGAGCTCATAGAATATGCGTATGTAAATGCGAAGGAACTGAAATTATCCCGTGCATATTATCAGATCATAGTACAATAAAATTGGAAGTCAATGGCAAAAGAAACCACAAAAACTACATAAACATATGGAAATTAAATAACACCCTCCTGAATAACCAATAAATCACAGATGACATTAAAGAAGAAATTTGTTTCTATAATTAAACAATAATGCCAATACAACATACCAGAATTTATAGAATGCTATGAAAGAACTATGAGAGAAATTTATAGAGATGACTTCCCACATCAGAAAAACAGAGCAAATAAAAATAAATAACCTAATGTTGAACCTCAAACTTCTAGAAAAGAGCAAGTCAAATCTAAAGCACATATGAGGAAGGAAATTATAAAAATCAAGCAGAAGTTAATACAATTGAAACTAAGAAAATAACACAAAAAATCAATGATTGAAAAGTTGGTTCCTTGAAAGATTAAATAAAATTCATAGACCCTTATCCAATCTTATTATAAAAGGAAAGACTCCAATCCAAACCAATGCAACTAGGAATGAAAAGGATGAAATCACAATGGATCCAAAAAATCAGCAGTACCTACTTCAAGAATTTGTATTCCAAAAAATGGGAAAATACAGAAGAAATGGACAGATTCCTAGATACATATAAATTACTAAAGCTGAGTCAAGAAGACATAAAAATTCTAAATAACTCAATAGCAATCAATGAAACTGAAGCAGTAATTGAAGAACTACTAACATAAAAAAACTCTAGGTTCTGACAGATTCAGTGCAGAAATCTACAAGAAATTAAATGAAGACCTTATGCCAGTACCTCTCAAAGTCTTTAATGAAATTGAAAGGGAAGCATTACTCCCAGAGTCATTTCTGGAAGTGAGTATTATTCTGACACCCAAATCAGAGAAGGTTCCAACCAAAAAAGAGAGCTGTAGGCCAATCTTCTTAATGAACAGAGAGACAAAAACTTTCAATAAGATTCTGGCAAATAGAATGCATCAAATCATCAGATTAGATATCACGAAGTAGGATTCATCCTAGGGATTCAGGATTGGTTCAACATTCCCAATAAATGTAATATACCCTTTAACAGAACCAAGAACAAAAACCACATGATCATCTCAACAGCTACATTTGACAAAGTCTAACACCCATTCATGATAAACCTTACAGAAAATTGGTATAAAAAGTTTTTATCTCAATCTTATAAAAGCCATCTATGACAAACCAACAACAAACATCATACTAAATGGACAAAAACTGAAAGCTTTCACACTAAAATCAGGAATAAGACCAGGACATCTACAATTCCCGCTCCTCTTTGAAACACTTCTGGAAGCACTAGCTGGAGCAATTTGATAAGGGAAAGAAATAAAAGGAATAAGGATAGGAAAGGAAGGAGTTAAATTATTATTTGCAGATGACTTGATATTCTACATAGAAGACCCCTAAACTCCACTAAAAGAATTCCAGATTTAATAACCAAATCAAGTAGCATAGCAGGATATAATGTCAACACAAAAATCAATAACATTCCTGTACAAAAATAACAAACTCAGAGAGAATTTAGAGAATAATCACAATAGCATCAAGAAAAATGAATTACTTAGGAATCAGTCTAATGAAAGAACTAAAAGACCTTTACATTGAAAACTATAGTACTCTGAAAGAGAGGACTGAAGAAGACATCAGAAAGTGGAAAGATATACCCTGTTCTTGGACAGGCAGAACCAATATAGTAAAAATCTCCATACTTCCAAATCTGTTTGAAGATTTAATGCAGTCTTGATTAAAATACCAACAGCATATCTCAAAGAACTAGAGAAAACAATCCTAAAATTCATTTGGAACCAGAAGAGACCTAGAATAGCAAAAGCAATTCTGGGTAACAAAGGCAAGGCAGTGGGCATCACAATCCCTGACTTGAAATTATGCTATAAAGCTACCATGATAAAAAGAGCATGGTACTGGCAAAAAAACAGACCTGGGGATCAAGAGAACAGATTAGAAGATGCAGAAACAACTCCAAATGCACTCATCCACTTCATCATTGACACAGGGCCAACCATCTTCACTAGAGGAAAGACAGCCTTTTTAATAAACGTTGCTGGAAAAGCTGGCTTTCCACATGTTGAAGGATGAACCTAGACCCATATCTCTCACCATGCACTAAACTAAAATCAAAATGCATACAAAATCTATATATAAACACAAAAACACTTCATCTTTTGGAGGATGAAATAGGTAAAACCCTTGAAGACATAGTTTTAATTAAAGATTTTATAAACAAAACCATGATCACATAGGAAATATGATAAAGAATCAACAACTAGGATCTCACCATATCAAAAAGCATTTCCCCAGAAAAAGAAGCCACCAGCAAAGTGAAGAGACAACTCATAGAATGGGAAAAAATAATTTACCAGTTATTTCTCAAAGGACAAATCCCTGGAATATATAGAGAACTCAAAAAAAGTCAGACCCCTGAATTTAAAGAGTCAATCCAAAAGTGGCCGTCTGAAATGAATAGATACTTCTCAAGTGAAGAAGTACAAACAGCAAACAAATATATGAAAAAAGGCTTCATATCAGTAGTCATTTGAGAGATGCAAATTAAAACAATGCTAGAATTCTATCTCCAGAAAAAATGGCTATCATCAAGAAATCAACTAATAACAAATGCTGGTTAGGTTGCAGGGAAAACAGAAACCTTCTCCTCTGTTGTTGGGCACATAAATTGGTACAACTACTATGGAAATCAGTATGAACATTCCTCAAAAAACTAAAAGTAGAGGTTCCATTTGACCAAGTATTCCCTCTCTTGGTATCTTCCTGAAAGAGTCAAACTCATTCTACCACAGCAGTATATGTGCACCCATGTTTATAGCAGCACAATGTATACTAGCTAAACCTCGGAAACAGCCCAGATGACCATCATGAGATGAATGGATAAAGCAAATGTGGTTTTCATATACAATGGAGTACTAGTCTGCCATAAAGAAGGATAAACTTGAGACATTTTTAAATAAATGGATGCGCCTTGAGACTGTACTTCTAAGTGAAATAAATAAGACATCACCCTGTTTCTCTTGTGCAAGAAACCGAAAGTGTAGGGCCGGATGTAGCTCAGCAGCACAGTGCCTTGCTTGGCAAGGGCAAGGTCCTGAGTTTGATTCTGGTACCAAAAAAAGAAAGAAAGAAACCAAAAGTCTAAATTAAGACCAAAATGGGTGATAGATATTGGGGTGTAGGAAGAAAATGTTCAAATGTGAAGGGCAGCAAGGGAAGGAGGATCTGGAATGGAAGGAAGGGAAAAGGAAAAAAAGGACAGAAGGGAAAAATTGGAAAGAAAGCTTTTGTAGATAAAAAGGGAAGGAGGGCTGAAGGGAGGGGAGCAGAATGAGGAAAAAAGAAGGATGGAGACAGGCTATGCGCAGGCACAAACCCCCTGTGATGAATGTGATCATTATGTGTATCAAGAGACTACCAATAAAATTAATTAAAAGAAAAAAAAACAGTTTTAGACCATATCTGCCCTTCTGTGGTTCCAATGTAATACTGTCCTGTCCACAAGCACTTCACAGGACCGTCTGCTATCCTGGCCGCCATCCGAAGCTCGCAGACTCTTTGCCCACGGCTTCCTCGGGCTGGCTCTGCCGTGGTCTCAGCTGGGTCGGTTGTGGCCTGGTCTTTGCCTTCCAATTGCTTCATTTCCTGTGCCCTCCCAGAGCTCCGGGCCCCCACCTCGGTGCAGATTGGTCTGGTCCTTCCAGGCCCCCAAGCCAGTGAACAAAGAACAAAGGCCAGTTCGTCTGTAACTCTGCAGTTACTCCAAGTTCAGTCTTTAAAACTCAGAGATTTTTCTGCTTCATCTACCCACAGCTCAGCAACTACATTTCTACAGCTATTGTTATTCTGTTTCTGTGCCTAATTGCTATTATAAAATCCGAGCCTCGCTGAAGCTTCGGGAGTTGCGGTCTCTGGGCTCCCTTCAAATGTAAATGTGTTATGCAAATGTCTTCGGAGACTGGGGGTGGGACCCTGTGCTCTTCCACGGATAGGGACAGGAAAGAAATACCGCCGGGAAGGCTGGGAAACACAAGACAATCCCTGCCCTCCTTATTTAAATGCTCGCTGTTTTGAGATGGCTTCCTGTCCCCAACTTCCTCTCCCGCTCCAGCAGCTGAATTTCAAGTACTCTCTACAAAGTGCTCTTCTTGGGGTCGCTGCTGCTTAACGCATTCACGTTTAACCCCCTGGGAACTCGAGAGGATTGACCCAGGCCTGCGGGCCGTGTTGGTGAGGGAAACGCTATTAGACTCTGAGAACATCTCGTTGTTGTAGTTCTGGGAAGAGAGTTTTCCTGAGATGGAAAATCACCCATCTAAATAGCCCGTGGAAGGGAATCAGTCAACACCTGTAATCCCAGCTACTCCTAGGGAGGCTGAAGTAGGAGGATCACAAGTTGAAGGCCAGGGTAGACAACTTAATGAGACTGCATCTTAAAATAAAATTTTTGAAAAGGGCTCGAGGTGTGGCTCGGTGGTATAGCATGCGTGGAGCGCCTAGTGTGCATTCCATCTCCAGCACCCCTCCAAAATCTCATCAGTATGGACAGAAACTTCGCCATTCCCAACAGAGGTCAGTCCTTGAGTGGGAGTCTTGTTCCTAGTCCCTCGTCTCTGTCTGATCCCCCGACCTGTTCCTGTGCTTAGCTCTGCCTCTTTCCTCCTTTGCCCCTCACTCCACCTTGTGCCTTGTGCCAGGCTTGTCCTTGTGCCAGGCTGGGTGTAGACTCCATCTTTCAGGTGCGCCTTATACCAGTGGCAATTCGGCTCAGCGAAAGTTCTCACCTTCTGGATAAGTAAGCCTTCGAAGCCACTGGGTGCTTCGAGCTCCCTCTCTGCAGTGCCAGGCCCTCTTCTAAACAGTCTACAATATTAGTTTATGTGCCTCCTTTAGCAGTGACTTCTGTGTTCAGTATTGACTATTGCCGGAAACTTCAGAATATGAAAACGTTACCAGTGTATAGAAAATGATTCTGTACCTTCTGAGATAAACCAAACTCTAACCTATGAGACAGAAGAGGAGTTAATTTCTCACAGCAGTGCAGTCCCCAGCCCAGGATGTTTAAGCTGTTTATCTATGTGTTTGTATGTGTTGTGTTGTGATTTTGCTTAGCATTCCCCCCAGCTCCTCTGTAACATTTTGAATTTTAGAGAAAGAAAGGGGAACTGGCTCACCCCCTGGAATACCATTTATGTTCTAAAGTGCTAAAAATACTTCAAGTGCAATTAGCTTATTTAAGAGGCAGGGATTACATTATTCTCTGCCTACCCCACAGGGTCAGTGGGAGGTGAACGCGGGAGAAATCTGTACTCTCTCTGAGGCTGGTAAAAACACACACCTTTGTGTAAATTCAGGGTGGCTTCATAATCATCCAGCGAGATCAGCGTGTCTGACCACTGACCAAAGGGAAACCCTCCAACACACTCACTAGCTGCGTGACCTCACTTTTTCCAGGTCTAACGAAGTATCACAAATGACAGCTTCATGACCGTGATTTATGACCCAGCTCAGTCATCAGACCCTGCCACAAGTCATCTGCGCTTCAGACTTGCCTGGTAGCTCAGTCTCTGTCAGTCTCTGGTTTCTGCACCGTTTTCTTAGGGAAGAAATAGATGATAAAATATAAAGGTGTAGGGAACTGTGAAAAGTAAATATGCTCCCTAGACTCAGTGCCCAAGTTAAAACCTTACTACGGAGCAGGGTGTTTTGCTTCTCCTGTTCCCACCCCAGGCCTGGCAGATTTGTCACTTACACTGCATGGCAACTGTCCCCAGGGTCCGGAGGAGCCCAGGGAGCCCAGAAAGAATTCTACAATTGTCTGTGAGCCAAGCAGTTTTAACAGCGTGCCGGGCCTCATCCCCAAGGAAGGAGCCTTAGCTTTCAAGAGCTTTCCCAGACTCAGTGCAAAGGAGTAAAGATCACACAGCAGCCACAGCCTACAAGCCCTTCTACCTGTTGGCAGCACTATACAGGGCACACTGCATCCTGGGGACCCGAACACCACACCAGAGGGACCGAGTGAAGGTCATTCCTCTCCCTCTGACCGCAAGAGCCTTTGAGAGCTTCCCCTGCGTGGGCGAAAAGTGTGGGAAACTTCCTCACATGAGACAGCCATTTTTTCTGACTGGAACTAGAGACCTGGAGTGAGGTTAAAAGTGACATTTTTACAAGTGCAAGCCCTGTAATAATTGCCCAGCACTGTTGGAGGCTGAGGCAGAAGGCTTGCAGGTTTGAGCCCAGCCTGGACAGTTTAGCAACTTATGGACCTGTCTCAAAACAAAACAAATTTATAAAGGCTGGGGGTGGAGTTCAGTGTGCAAGCCATGGGTTAAATCCCCAGTAATGCAAAAAAAAAGACTTTCTCACTGAAACAATTTATAAAAAGCCTATTACCTAGCAATTTCATATCTGAATGCAATTATGTTAATGTTATTAGTACATTATGAATGGTACTAATATGATTATTGTTTTGTATGGTATTCCAGGAAATTAATTTAAACAGATTTACATATTTTTCAGGTAAAGGGCAGTGCTAACATGGATAAATAAGTAGGCTGATGTTATTTTGAAAAAAATAAACACTAAGAAGAAGCTGGTGTGACTTCACTTGTAATACTACCACAGTCAATATTGGGCTTCCTGGTTAGTGTAAATATTTTGCGATTTCAAAAGTGTTTTTCTTGTTTAAAGGAGCAATCTGAATTAATATCCCCAATCCCCTCTGATATGCTTTTAGCTCTATTTTATAACAAAAGAGTTGAGTGTTAAGGGCACAGTGAAATCATTCATCCCAAATTCTGTCCAGTTCCAACTAGTGCGGGGTTCAAACCCCACTGCCTAGACCTCAACCCCTGAACTTCCCTCACTGTCCACTGAAGCTTTTTACATCTGCTCCCTTAGAGTTCTACCTAGTTAGAGGCCTGGCCCGTGCACATTCTGCTTCTGGGGTTTAGCAAAAAGAAGCACTGTTTTCCCTCTGGGACAGAGCTTCCCTCTCTGTGTTCCCAGACACTCCTCTTACCCAGGGAGGACCCTTGCAGTCTGGCTACCTTGGCAGGCCTCAGTGTTTACGGCACACCTGCTCTGTGCCAGCCCTGGGTCATCACACTCTGCTGCTGGGTGTCAGGCTTAGACATAAGAGCCAACCTCGTGAGGCGTGGTGTGCATTTGTGCAGCAGTGCGCGCCTGTTGATGGTCATTCATGGGCAACAGAGAAGTCACTGAGGTATAAAGCAAAGGTGCCTGGAGGCAGGATTGGGCCTGGACAGGGATGCCAGACGGAGCCACAGGCCATGTGAGGTTGGGGGAGCTGTCAGTGCCACAGGTGGGGTGAGGGATTCGGGTGGCGTAGTCAAGGTGAACTTAAAAATTGCCCTAGCTGTACAGCAGTGGGTATGAGCGGGCTGGGGGCAGATTGCAGAGGAGCTACAGGTAAGTGGCAAGGGAAGGGAGGGTGCTGCAGCTGCAGACTTTAAACACCTGAAATGGACACAGAGAGGAGCTATCTGGGCCACAAGGAATCTGGCAGCTGTGTACAGAAGACGCAGGGGAAGGAAGATGCAAGGGATTAGGAACCAAGAGTCTTGTTAATATCTAGGCCTGGGGTGATAAAGCCCTGAACCATCTAGGACAAATGGCAGCTACCCCAGGCCAAAGGAAATCACGTCATTTGAGAAACTAGTAAGCTGTGCATCACAATTTTATAGTGATATGTGGCAGCACTTAATCATCTGCTTTTAAAATGAAAGTGCCTTGAGGACTGGACCACTACTATATTTTAGTTTTTGTTTTTGTCTTAAGCTTGTAGTAAATAGGTTCTAAATAAACGCTGAATAAACGAATGAATGAATGAATGAATCTCCCTGGCTAATGATGGGGCTTCTTGGCATCCTGAGCTTACTGGAAGCTACTTGGGGGATGTCCTGGGGCAGCTCCCTCTCCCGTCCACAGGACCCGCTGGTCTATGTCCTCCTCCTTAGATGAGGGAGGGCCCCTTCGGGAGTGGGCAGGCTTCCTCTCTCCCTGGGAAGGTGGACACTCCCTGGGGCTGTGAATACATACTTCAGTGGTCTGCAGAAATGTGAGTAATCTCCAGGCATACAAATGGAAGTGATAATACCCCTAACATATGCTTATTGTGAGGATCAAAGGAGTTAATAAATATAAATAACTTGCAATAGTCCTGATATATGACATGATGTTAGCAATTATTCTTATTAATCCAACAAATTGTTCCAGCTATTAAATTTTAAATACTTCCATCCTGACTATTAGCTAAATAAAAGTACTTTCTTACAGCAGTGCAAATTTTCCTACTTTCCCTTTAAAAACAGTCAAATTTTAAGTAATGGTTGACGTGTTGACAATTAGGGTTAAATAGTACATTAGAATCTTATTTTAGTGATTTAAAAAAACACAAATTTTTATAAGCATCATTTATCATAATAGAATATTTCTTAATTCCAAATTAAAGATTAGTATCAAAATGTTTTGACTACTATACATTTCACTTCTGGAAATAATAATTTGATCCATAAATTAAAATGGATACCAGTGTATCTCCAATTATTTAGCATTAAAATCATTCTGTTATCACTTCCCAATTATCTGCTCATGAAAAAAATAGTAATAGGCCAATTGTGAGAAAGTCATTTGCATTTAATTGAATCAGGAGTTGTGTCTGATTAAGATTTTTTAAGGCCACTATAAAAAAGAGCTTCTTCTATATCTCTCATTGGTGCATTTTTCCATCTATGCTACCACAATGGCTAGAAATATCCACTTCATGGATTATAGGTAGGAATGGAAACTCATGCATCCCACTTTTTTAGAACAGATAAAAGTTCTGCAAAATCAGGAGCTAGATTTCAATTTCAGAGATCACAAGTAAATACAATGCTGGTAAACAGGATATCTGGTAAGGAGGAAATGTAACACAATTTATAATCTAATGCAATACAAGGAGATAGGTAATTTTCACTCATTTGCAAGGCTTAGGCTAAATTCCCTATTTTCTGTGAAGATGAACTCCCTAGTCCAGGGTACACAGATTAGAATGGACCTCTCCTACTGGTGTGACATTGGCCTGGAAAATTAGAACCAGAGTGAGGTGCGAGCATCTGAACCGAAGGGTATGTGGCAAGGAAGCAGAGACCAGTACAGACAGCAGTGTCTGTGATCTGGGGGTGCCATCTGGACCCTCTGTTCTCAGATGTGTGTACACCTAAGTCCTGTTGAGTGACTGTTCCCCAAATGTTCATTAGTCACTCCCTCTGTGCATGGCAACATCCTGAGAGGTGTACATACAGCTTAGTCATTTTCAAGGTACTTAAACTCAACACTTCTCACCTACAATGCAAAGAAGAGATTTCCTCTGGCTTACAATTTCAGTGAGTTCAGTCCATGGCCAGCTGGCTCCGAGGCACAATGTGGTGGAAGGGTGTGGCGGAGAGCTGCTCATCTCATGGCAGCCAGGAAGCAGAGAGGAGGGAGGAGCCGGGGAGCGACATAGCCTCCAAACGCACATCTCCAGGGACTACCTCTGCCAACAGGCCTCATTTCCTGTCAATACATTTATCGATGAACTCACCAATGGATTGATATACTGATGGTACCGTGCCAGGGCATCCTAGATCTAAACTGTAACAATATATATTACCTTTTAGCCCACAAAAGGGTCCCATAGATTGTCCACTTCCGTGAAAGCTGTAAAAGTTAGTGATTTGCCCATGGTTGTGCAGTCAGACTCCAGTCTCGTGCTAGACACAGAACACCTGCCTCCCTGCGAGGCACAGGACTTGGGGAAGCCTCCCTCGCCTATCTGATGAGCATGTACCTCTTTTCTGCATCAAGGCACAGGGCACCTGTCACCACATAACTCACCCTTAACACAGACAAGGCTGGAATGTGAAGGCTGCCGATCCAGCAGAGGACAGGAGACAGCGAGCCAGAGAGAACCGCAGGCAAGGGAGAGCCACCAGAGGGAATGCTGGGGATGGCACGGAAGGGACTTTTGTCCGCAGAGGCCAGGTCTGGTATGCTCAGTTAGTAACCATAAACACAGCAGGCTTCGTCCCTGAGCCCAGGACCAACCACCATACCCTTCCCCAAGCTGCGACTTCAGCAGCAGGAGGTTTTGTCATGGGAACTCAGTAACAGAAGGATTTCTCTCTGTTCGTTTAGTTACCAAATGACTATTGGATGCCTACTAAGTGCTGTGTATTCAGCAGATGTTTGGTCCAGAAGTGAGTCAATCTATACAAATAGAACTCCTCACTTTGCTAAGTAATTTTAAGATTGTTTTATGTACATCAAAGGAAACCGTAATACTTCACACCAGTTCTACAAAAAGCTATATCCAATCAATGAAAAGCTTAAATCATCAAATATTTGAAAAGCACATTTTTCCCTTCAAAATATCTACTGTCATTCACCTTTTATTAATGAGATATTACAGAGGACCTGCTTCAAAGGTTAGACTAAAAAGTAATTATTCTTACGTATCAATTCTATTTAGGTGTGCAGATCTTCCAAACTATTCTAAAGTATTTTAAGACAGTTTATTTTTAGAACATATCACACAAATCCCTCATCAGATATAAATTATTTACTGTGTGAGTAAAGGCCTGCTAAGTAAGCAAGCTTCAATGTAGTCCCTAGTAAATTACTACTAATTTCAATTTAATGGAGACTTTTTTCTCCTTGAATTGTTCACTTTCTATTATTTCCTGTGCTTTCTCAGCAATGGCAGAACTGAGAAAGGAAGCTAAGAAACATTTAGATTTGTTCTTTACTCCTGAGTCACTTTTAATTCTGAGAATTTATAATTAGCAAATAAGTTATTTGCTGTAACTAACAAAGTAAGATGTTGATACTTTCAATATATGGCTGTGGAGAACATTGAAGTCACTTTAAAAGAAAATAAATGTATCTGAATTACATAATAATGCAAGGCATTAATTTTGAGTAAAATCTAATGGAAAAGCAAAAATAAAGTATAATATTGAATTTCATAGGAGACAATCTTCCAGTCAACCTACAGTTTGGAAATCTGAAAAAAATCTTTCATGTACATGATATAATGCATTACATTGCATTTCTAACATAGTAGAGATATTTGCCTTGTTACTTCCACAAAAAAGTATTATAGGTTCAGTATGATGTCCATACTTTTTGGATAGATAATCCGCACTGTATTTTCAAAAGTTTTTGCTTCTATAAGCTATAACATCAGATTTGGAAGACTCTGTTACAAATCTTCCCAGGTCATGCTTTTGCCTGCTTTTATGTAACATTAATTTATGTTTTATTTTTATCCATGGATCCCTAAAAAGCAGGAAATTAGCTGTGAATTGCTATCATATTTCTTTCTTTAAATTTTCAAAATCCTATTTCATATGGCTTTCTTGTCATATTTCTCCTTTACCTGCAGCCTAAATGTGTGTTTCCAGCTTGGGCAGATTAGCAAGGGGATATGCTTCTTGATTTTCCCTAGCCAAGCCACATCCAGCTTTCTGTAACAGACTTCTCATCTGTCAAATGAATTAAAATATTTGCTGATCTTTCCTAGATCCTAGCAATAGACGGGTGGAAATTTCAGTTTTGAAAAGGTCCCATCCAGAGTATGAACCCAAAATGTACAACTCCTTGCAGTAAACTTGGGGTCAAATCTTCAGAATCTCCATGAAAGAAATCATGGGAGGAGCATACACAGAAATGGAATGGGAAGGGCCAGTCCCCCAGATGGAGAAGCACTCCTGCAGGGACTGGCCTCCTCTTGCAGTCTGGCATTTAGGAGCAGGTGCTTTACTTTCCCCTAGAGGAAGCGAGAGATGACGGTGAGGCCACTACAAGCAGCCTTGAGGGCAGGGAAACTTCCAGGTAGCCCTCCCGCCTATGGGAGCCAGGCCAGGCCAGATGGGCTCTGCCTGGGGATTTACAACTTGAGTTAGTGTCTCAAGAGCTGAAAAAGTCTGTAGGTAATTCTCTGACTTGTGAATCCCAGGTCACTTGCCCCCCGGTATGAGACCTGGTTCTTCAGTTTTTTTTTTCTTTCAATCTCTAGGTCCCCATTATGGCTTGGATCTTAAATGTCTCCCAGATTTATATTTTAAACTGTAGGTTCCCAGCTGATAGCACCATGGGATGAGGACCAGAGCTTTTGCAGGCGGGCCTCATTTGGAAGGGTCACATCGCTGCGGGCTGGTCCCTTGAAGCAGATAATGGAACTCTGGTCCCTCTTCTCTTCGTTGCTTCCCAGCAGAGTGTGACGGGGTTAGATGTTTTGTTTTGCTCTTGGTAGCACTGGTGACTGAAGCCGGGCCTTAGCACTGAGCTACATCCTCAGCCCATTTTTTACTTTTCATTTTGGAGTAGAACCTTTCTAAGCCATTAAGTTACCCGGGCAGGGCTCAAACTCACAGTCCCCTGTCTCAGCTTCCTACAGTGCTGGGGTTACAGGTGGGCAGCACCACACCCAGCTCATGATTTTATTTCACATTTAAATTTCTTTGGAATTTGTCCTGATTTGAGGTATGAAAATGAATCCAAATCTATTTCTCCAGATGGCTTCCCTGTTATCCAAACATCATTTATTAATATTTAATAGCTCATGTTTTAACTACAGGTTTGAGATGGCAGTTTCATATGAATTAATTTCATATATATATATATATATATATATATATAATGATATCTGGTAGCTTTTGTCCACCCCAAGCAGCAGTTGCAAGTCTTTATATGAGTGTTTGTAGCAATTGCTGTTCACGTATTTTACTTAAGAAATTTGGGACTAATATGTCTGATTATAATATAAAAAAATGCATTGTCATTCCTGTCAGAATCTCTTTAAATTTAGAAATTAACTTTAATTGAATGACATCTTTTTGACATTCCATTTTCTAAGTCCCAGAACATGGTTTTGGATTATTCCTTCTAATAACCCCTTCAGTTAAAGTTTTCTTCATGTATATCATATAAAACTACAGAGAATTTTGTAACTTTTTAGTTTTAGTACCTTACTGAGTTCTTTTGCTGATTCATTTGATTCTTTCCTATTTTCCAGGCATAAAATATGGAATCTCTAAAATGTGATTATTTTGCTTCCTTCTTTCCAATTTTTTACTTCAAAATACTTTTATTATGTAATAGCACTGGCTAATATCTATAGTGTAATATTAAATAATAATGATAATAGTGATAGTAGAACTTTAGTGGAAATACTTATGAGCTGTCTCCATTAGGAATGGGGATAACTTTTAGAAAGAGATAAACATATTTCAACCTGCAAAGGAAGTGTACTACACTTTATATTTTATTTCTATCAGTAATGGCTGCTGAATATTGTCCAGTATCATATCAGCATCTTTAGAAATTATCATAAGTATTTTAACTTACATCCTTAATATGTAAGATATAAATAAATGTTACTAGTAGAACCCTTAGTAACTAAACATTTTCATGTTTTTGAAATAAAATACATTTGGTAATGGTGTATAATTCTTTCAATGTGCTGCTGGATTTAGTTTTACAAAATTTTAGTTAAGGTATGGCTTTTAGATGTATAAGTAATATTGGTCTATTATATGTTCTCCTTATAGTTTTTTGTCGTTCTTGTTGTGCTGGTGGTGCCGAATTAGACTTTCTCCAGAAAAAGGAACAATAGTGAGCTCTGGGGAAAACGTGCTACACATGTAGAATCCCTACGTCTGCGCTCAGCGATTGTATTTCTTCTGATTTTGCAGGGAGGAGTAGCTCTTTGATAACCTTCGATTCCACTCCCACATAAAGCACTCATTGTAAACATTTTTTATTCCTTCCAGGGTCAGTTTTGGCAAGTTAAATTTTCTTAGCAAATTTTCAATCTATCCCAGTTCCAAGTTTATTTGCATAGAATAGAAGAAATTAATGTTCTGTGGCTCTTAATTGTCTCCATTTTTGTTGCTATCTCTGTTCTCTTACTATGTCTTCTTTGCACAGTCTCCTTTTTTCTGAGGCTTGCTGGTGGTTATACATTTCATTGAATGCCTTTCTTTCTCAAGTTCTTTCTAAGCTATCATTTGGATATATTTTGTAGTTCTGCTGTTTTGTTTTTATCTTTTAACACCAGCTTTTACTTTTAAATTTTTTTATTCTGTTCATTTATTTTGTTGTTCCTTTCCTAACTTGGAGTTATTTTAAATTTTGTTTATTTTTAATTAATACAAAGATTTAAAGTAATGCATTTTGCTCTGAGCGTTTTAGTGGCCTCTTATAGCTTCTGACATGCAGTATTGTTATTATGTTGTTTTCTATACATTTTGTAACTCTGGATTGTAGTTCCTCTTTGATCTAAAAGTTGCTTAAATAAAAGCAAGTTGCTTTGTATTTATCTTTGCTTCTTCCAAGTGTAGTTTTTTTTAGTATTTAATATGTCAGCTTCAAATGATATTCTTCAACCTTCAACTATTGCAAATGAGGCAATTAGCAGAGAGTGCTCCCACCTTCTTTCCTCCTCCCCCTCTTGTTTTCTGTTTTCAGCATCATTTCTGTGTTGCCAGAGCACTTAACATCTGTATTCTGTTAACCACCCTCATCTGTACTTTGCTTTAGTTTTAGTTCTGCGGTTAAACATATTCAGGGCTCAGCAGTGATCACTTTTGCCATCCCTGGGTTGCCTGAGTATTGTCCTCTAGTCACTTCCTTATAAAGGAGAGAGACAGTATTCCACAAAGGTCGCATGGTTTCAAAACAGTTTGCCTTTAGGTTTTTTATTTGAAGGATTGTCTTAGTGGATCTGAAGTCTCTGACATATTTTATCTCCTTTAGTTTGTGTGGGTATTTCTCTACTGTCTTTTGACCTTGAAGGTAGCTGTGGAGAATTCTGAGACTAATATAAATTTTTCCCCTTACAAACAACTTGGCCTTTTTGTCTAGCTATGCAATTATTTTTCTTCATACTTAAAAAAATTCAGCAATAGGAAATGTCTTGGTGAGGTAACACAAAGGGCCAGATTTTGAAATCAGGCTCTCCAGAATCAGAAATCTGCCTTTTTGTTAATAACTGAGAGGGAACAAGGAACACAGGACACAGGGAAAGCATGAAGTCAAACCAACAGTGCAGTCCCAAGTCCTTCCTCACCACACCGCAGCACACTCTGCTGCAGAGTGAGTGTGCAAGGTCTCAGGTGCGTGTGGAGGGTATGGCTCTCAGTCATGAAGCATCGCCACTGCACACACCACTGGCATTCTCCGGTGTCTCCTCCAACCCTGACATGGCCATTTCTGTCTTCCTCCCCAGATATCCCAGGGTAGGTGCAGAGCAGCCCTGTTCCCACCTGGTGTTGGTTATTCTGGATCAGTGTGCACACAGTGTGTGCTTGCAGATCACGGGTTGCTGTGATTTGAATGTTTTCTTCCTCCAGATTCATGCGTTGAAAGCTAATCTCCCATCTGCAGTCTTTGGGTGGTGATTAGGTCCTGAGGCCTGTAGCTTCACAAATGGGATTAGAACCCTATGAAAGAGGCTTGAGGAACTCCCCATGGTCCTCCTGCTCTGTAGGGACCCAAAGAAGCCATTCTGTCTCTGCAGCGTGGCCCTTCACCAGATGCTGCATCTGCTGCTGCCTTGATCTCACCCTTCACAGCCTCTCAACTCTGAAAAATAAATTGTTTTTGTTTGTAAATTATCCAGCTTAAGGCAATTTGTTATAGCAGTATACTTGATACCAAGACATGGGTTTAAAACTTTAAGAATACTTTCCTTAATTAAGTCTTTTAATATTGGCTCTCTTCTGGTATCATTTCTTCCCTTAAGATCTCCAGTCAGGTCTATTTTATCAGGCTAGATTTCTGTCCTTTTCTTCTTTATCTCTCATCTTGTCTTCAATTATTTTAAATTCTGTATTTCATTTGATTCTGCCTGAGTTTTCTAATTTCTATTATCCTACTGAGATTTTCATTACTCTGTTCTTCCTTTGTGCCTTTGAATTTGATCTTCATTTCTGTGATTTTTCTTGTACTTCTCCCTGAGTTCAGTCAACTCATTTTCCCTTTTTATCTAGTTGTCTTGCTATCTGCTCCCTCAGATTTTCATTTCTGAGTTAAGGGCTCTCTCTATTCATGTGCATGACTGATGGATCTAACTTAGTTTATTAGTCTTTATTAATAAGCTTTTAATATTTAATCAAAAGTTTTGTCATTCTTGGCAATTTGTGTCTGTATATGTGAATACATTCCTTCCAGTAAACTTCAGTATCATCCTCATATTTTTCCTTATAATATCAGTGCTATGCTGGCTTTGGTTTCAAATGACTCACTTTCAAATGAGTTGGTGTTTTCAGCTACCTGGAAAAGCTTCCTATGAGAAAAGGAAAGTCTGTTCCACAAGGATAGATTGTTCCTGCTTTGTTAAATTTTCTGGGAAGGATAATTTTGTCTGGTTCCCTAGGCCAAATTGCTGTAGGAGGGCATCTGCCCTGAGCGTGCATATCAGTGTCCATGGGTATGTCATGAGTCATGCCCTTTGCACCTCCATGAGGTGGGATCCGAGGTGTTTTCTGTGGCTCACCACTGCCAGGAGAGCTAGTTTTTGTCATGCTTTTTCTCACTTCCAGCTTGCATAGCTTCTGCCCATGGTCCATCCTATCATCCCAAGACCTGGCAACTTTTGTTGTGTGATGAGGTACGAGCTTGTCACATTTGTACTGATGCTTCCAGAGCTCTACATCTTCTGACCATCTCCCTCTCTCCTAACACAAGGGGCCTGTGCAGCGTGTGCCCAGGCTCACCCTCAGGCTGGCCTCTGCCTTAGCATCCCAAAAGGCTTTGAGATTGCCCTGGCCTCACTGTTCTTGAGCTGATGATGTATTTTAAATGAACCTTCACTATAAGGAGTCTTCTGATGCCGTAACAAAATACCACAGACTGGGTGGCTTAAACGACAGAAATGAGTCTATGACCCCACAGTTCTGGAGAGTGGAAGTGTGAGAGCCAAGTTATGGCCAGTTTGGTGTGTGGTGGGGCTTTCTCCTGGGTTCACAGATGACCACCCTCTCCTTCTGTTCTCCGTGGCCTCTCAGTGCCCGTGTGTGGAAAGAGAGCCATCCAGTTCCTTGCTATTGCTGTTTGTAAGATCAGGGCCAAGTCAGGTGACCCCATTTATCCTTAAGCAGATCCTTTTAGGTTTCATCTTCAAATACAGGCACACAGGAGGCTAAGACTTCTATGTGTGAGTTTTGATGGCATGTGTATAACAACTACTTACAAAAGAAAATGAGAAGTAGAGTTAAAATCACTGGGGAAGAGAGAGAAGAGATTCCTTCCAGCTGGGGAACCATGAAAGTGGTATGACATGAACTGAGATAAGATTTGTACATTGTACATGGGGTGAGGGCAGGAGTAGTTAACATCTTTGGACTCTGAGAAGGTGTAACTCACCTTCTATGGGAAGATTGAAAGGGGAATTATGGGAAAAGTTGAAAGGGGAAGAAACTCAAAACACAGTAGCACATAGGCTAAAAAATAACAGCTGCCAAAAATCAAAGTGAACCCTTTTTGTTTTGTTTTGTTTTGTCTTGTTTTACAAATCTAGATACTGTACATTTGATTTCAATTAAGTTTGGAAGTACAAAACTATAACAAGCTTTCTAGAAAGTGACCTTCCAAATTTGTCATTTTGAAGATGAAATTTAAATAGCTTGTATTCAGTAATTACAAAACCTAAGCACAATACAGTATTCATAGAATAATGATGTGTAATTGAAATACACTGTATGTGTCAGGCTACATTGAGCTAACCTTTGATCTACTAATTTAATAGCATAGGAAAGAAATGAGGCCTACCCAGTTTTAGCATGCATCCCAAATTCAATTAACTTTAACCAATATATTGACAGCATGCTTTCTTTTCTTAGTAAGATCTCTTCAATATTCAAGATAAAGTCAGATGTATATCATGGCTACAACAAACAGATCAAGTTTTTCAAAGATACTAAAAAAATTGTAAGTTAAATAATTAGGAATTAAATAATTAATTTGAATATTCTGATGAGGTTTTTTAACTTAAAAATTTTTTGTTTGGATCACTGGAATAAAAGCAGTGCAATTTTCATTTCCTCACTGAATAAAGAATTTGAATAATATTAAGATATTTAAAACAAAGCACCAGAGGAGAAAAATTCCACCAGAGTAACATTCTGGTGTTATAATTCAAAGCCTATTATAAATCAAAGCCCACGAAGTGATACAGACGTGATCACAGACTCATATAGACTCATCTTAATGTACACACGGACTTACCCTCTTGAGCAAAAAGGAGCCTTAACACCTTCCTCCCAAGTAATCATCAGGTCGAACTTGTCCTCTTAGAGCCAAAAATGTGAAAATCTAAACACAGTTTGGACTCAAAAGCTGCCTCCTGAGTCTCCAATCTGCTCACTACAAAAACATTTATTCATCTGATCTTTTCCTGAAGGGAAATTCATTTCAATAGTTTTGGATTTCACTGTGAGGAGGCTCAGCCCAACTAGCTGTGTGTTTTTCATCACTTCGTTTTAGACATAAAAGCACTGGGAAGCAGCAGCTCCCTTCTGCAAACGTTTGGCGCCGGAGTGCTCGCTTACCCAGCCTCCCGTGCAGCTGTGCTCACTGTGCCACCGCAGTTTCTGCAGAGGCCTGACACTGGGGCAAGTGTTGCTTAAATGTGTAAATTTTGGTGATCACTATCAAATAAGAAGTTCTGAAGATGCTGAAGTGACGAGCGCTATGAAATGCTTTTCACCGCTAATGTTGGCTCTCTGTACTGCTCATGTGTGCATAATCGAACAGTCATTCTGAACATGGTACACACATGATTATATGACACAATTTTAATGAAAAACTCCAAGTCAAACTTACATTAATCTTAGAGATTCTTTTCACATAACCCAGTTCTTAGATGTATGTGATATTAGTGTAAAGCAACAGATACATGAGGTATGATCAAGAAATAGCGAGTGCTTACATTTAAAAAATTTTTACATAAAAGCTAAATTGCTATTAATCCTTCTCAGAGCCCTCTTCCACTTCAAACACATTTATCCCACTGCTCTTGCCACTTTCCAAGGCAGTTCCAGAGTCCTCTTTCCTCGATATCCTTATTTGTGCTATCGTGGCCGCATCAGTGTCCCGATGCAGTTGAAAACATTTACCTTTCCGTGATTTGGCCTTGGGGAAGAACCAGAAGTCACAGCATGCCGGATCCTGTGAATGAGGTGGATAAGGACACACCATGATGTTTTCATTTGACAGAATTTGCCATAAACAGTTGAGCAACATGGTGTAATCCCAAAGTAAAGTAATGCTTAAATAAAAAAATTATTAGAATGAGAGATGCATTGCCCTTAGGCCCCCTTAGACCACTCTCCGTTTCTTTGAAAACACTTATATTTCTTGACAATGTGTCTTACTATAGCAGGTTTTCTTAATTTAAATACTCGTGGTAGCTTTCAATCAGCCCTTGTCACCTTTCCTGATCCTGCTGTTTGGCGCTGGGCATGTTGTGATCACTGGTTGAGTACTCTAGACATGTACACAAAACTCTGGATGACTTCCAAGAAGAGCTTTACTCACAAGATGTGGACACTGAGATGGAAGAATTAGCTCTTGTCATTTGTAAGTAGCTCTTTCATGCCCCAAAAGTTGGAAGCTAATGGTCAAATAAACTAAGCAGAGAAGTGGATAAGCATTTTTATTAAGATTCTATTTTTCCTGTTAGGCTATCACAAGCACAATGTCATAGGTGAATAGTTAACTATTGCATAGTTCCAAATTTAAGTAGAGTTTAATAAACAGATTCTTTTAAATGTTTGTCAGTAGCTATGATCCAAAAAATTATAAGATTATAAAATTATCTGTTATTTTAGAGATTATTTCGTTCCTCCTCCCGTCACAACACAAAAACAAGCCAAGATCAGAGGAGGCTGAAGCTGCCCAGAATCATTCTGGGTGCTGCAGGTGGACCAAGCGAGGCCTGGACTGTGCACTATCACAGCTTTCAACCTACGAGATGTGTTGCATGGGGGGAACAGTGGTCAACAGAGGGAGCTGGAATTAGGAGGTATATATGAGCAGCTGCTAGAAAATTGCTAATTAAGATTTTGAACAGACTTGTGGCCAGTTCTATTTAAATATGAAGCAAAAGCTCTACTGTAACATACCTGACCTCAGATCATTGTCCTTCATCACTGTCCCTTGATGGAATATAAGGGCCTGGTGTTAGAGCCACACACCTTCCCCCAAGGAGCTTCACAGGGACCCAACCCAAACATGGCCCAAAGCAAACTCTTGCTCTGCACTGCCTCTTGTGGCTCTGTCCTCAGGTCCCTTGTCAGGCTGTTGTGGCCATCTGTCTCCGCAGGCCAGCAGTCCCAGTGCATCTCTCTCTCACTCCGTCAGATTCAACACCAGCTTCTGCTCTTTCGTTATTTTTGCATTTCTCTGCCATCCCAGACCTGGCTCCTCTCACACCTCCTATCTGGATGGGGCAGCCACAGCCCACTCAGCCTTATCACGCCTTGCAGGAACGACAGCCCAAGTAGATTAGAAGCATTCCCCTGTCCGTCTGAAACCTGCCTTGGCCTCCTGTTTTGCACTGAGAATAAAGGTGACCACCCTTCCCATGGCCCTGCTTCCTTGTCAGCCTCATTTGGCCTCCAAGTGATCTATCTCTGAGTAGATCTGACTGCCCCTACCCCTGGCCCTTTGCTCAAACCATTCTCTCAGCCTGTGTCCCACGCACTCTCTTCCCCATTCTGCTCCTCAATCAGACTTCTGTGGCATCCCACCTCCAGGGGAGAGAGGTCTTCCAGGCACAGTGAAAGTGCTGCTTTAATGCCCTACCTGTTAAACTGGAACTTCTAATGTTAGGGGCGGGTCTTCTGTCAGCCCTTGTGTCCTCAGTTGTAGCATAATCCTAACACCAAACAGAAGGTACAGCATGTCTCTACCTCAGTCTCTGCCACATAGCATGGCAGGAAAAGCCAAAGTCACTGTGGAGAGATTTGCCAGAGCAGCAATTAGGAAGATGCCCCAACCCATAGAGCTCCAGCAGAAACAAAGTCCTGGGCAGGAAACACGCCACCTGTGCTGGGAAGAATAACAAGCTGACCACTCAGAGCCACCAGAACAGGAGCAGAGCACATGGGCCAGGACCCAGGCAGAGAGCATCCACACTACGCAGATGTAACTCTGCCACAGGTAGATGACTGTGCCTGGCAAAGACCTTGCCTTCAGTAGAAATGCCATCTGTGAACCAAACCTTAAAGTGTTGTCAGGCTGTGGGAAGGACCAAGAGACACAGTGTTCCACCCTGTCCTTACAGAGGTTACCAGCGTCACTTCTGGACTCGAAAGGAAGGGCAGTGCCACATGCTTCTGTCATGTAAATTACACTTTACAATCATACTTCCATTTACACGTTATGCATATTCTGAAATTCTTCCTGTCTTTATGCAAGTAGGAAGTGAAGGGAATGTTTCATCAGAATAACCACTGACAATTCACACTGCTTTAAAATCCATGGGGTTGGGGGTGGATAGGAGCTCATTATTCAGTGGTTTACAAAATCTTCCAGACTGAATGATAAACTCATGTCTGTACAGTTGGTATGGATGATGAAATTGGTGTGAACTGTCCAGAAGTATTTATTGTCAGGAAATAACAGTGTGTATTGCTGCTTCTTAGGAAAATGCATATTTTATCAATACATAAAGCAGGACATTTATGTTTACTATATACATAATACAATAAAATAATGTTCAGTAAAGAATATCAAAGGGGTGGGAACAAAGATGAAATTTTAGGTTCTAAAGCCAGTTTTTACAGAAATAAAAGTTCATATAATATAAACCTCTTAAGAAGTATTAAGAACCTTAACTTAGTGAAGAACTAGAAATTAAATTTCAGAATTAATAGTACCATTATAATTTCTGCTACAGAAAATGGCTTGCTGTCTTCTAAATAAGTCATATATCAATGCTACATTCAGCAAATCTCATGTGAATGTGAGTTTTTGTTACCCACAGGGAAACATGTTCCTCACCGAATTTCACATCATTCTTCCCTGCCCCAAGAAAAGCTTTGAGAGGAAATGCTCCACAATAGGAAAATTTTAAAATATGTAAATATGTGTGTGATATGCATGTGTGTGGATGCTTATATATGTGTATGTACTTATCTGCGTAGTGCATCCATATATGTAAGTGTGTTTTGGTGTGTATATGTGTACATATATATGCATGTGTATATCCATAAGCAAATGTATTTATTGTGTGCAAATATGTGCATTAATATGCACTATGCATACATGTATATACATGCATATATGTCTATATTGACTACATTTTCAAAGGAGATATAAATAGTTGCTTCTCATTTTAAAACTTTCTGTGTGTATTTATTGCTTGATTTTCTGCAAACAGCAGTCATTCCGGTGATGTAATGCTGCAAAATGGTGAAAATAGAGGTTTTCTGAGTGGGAGGGGGACCAAGTTGGGAGGAGCAGAGAGGGAGGGGAGGGTAGGAAAGAAAGATGAAAAATAATTAAGATATAGTATGTGCATGTACCAGCTCCTCACAATATATGTAATCCTTATGTACTGCAAAATGTATTAATAACAAAATAAATTTTTTGAACTGTTGCAAACTGAAGATGCCCAAAGCCAGGATGGTGCAAACACCAGATGTGCATTTGCTTTTATTGTTCTTCATAGTTAAAAAAGACAACACACTCTCTCTTGCTTCTCCCATCACGGAGTCCAAACACTTTAGAACCCAGCCCCCCTTTCTTTACACAAGAGAAAGGGTCATATTCCCAACCCATTCCCCATGCTGGAAACCAGGGTAGCCGGCGCTCTCCCCAAAACAGCCTCCACCCACACACACTTGGGGCTCACCCCAGGGCAGCCAGGTTGGCAGTAGCCTCAGTGCTCCTCACACAGCCCTCAGAATTGCAGACACATCTGATCCTGCACTCAGGCCTGCTTCAGAGTTTCAATTTCTATGTGTTTCCTTTAATTTCTGACTTCTCTTATAAAATCACCCAAAATGAACGCTCCTGAGCCCTGTAAGTTTACAAAGATGTTCTTCTGACATTTGAAGTGTTTGAGTAAAGAACAGCAGCAGTGTACATAAACTAGCCATTCTTATGCTGGACATGTGAAATTATTGTTCTCTCATTTAACATAGAAAAGTAATTGAATGAGGATGCCCGCAGATACCCATCTTGCTCTGAGTGTGGTACATACAAGGTGGAAACCTGGGAGAGGATATGCAAAGCTTGGGGGTATATGCAAAACTTCAGGGATATCAAAGGTTTTTCAGAATGAGAACTTCATTATACAAACTCTCTTGTTTTGCTGTTTTCTTAAAAATTAAGGAGATAATTTGGAGTAACTAGGCCTACAGGCCCTTTCTTAGCCTTTTCCCTATAGAATTTAGACATTATTCAAATAATGGCTGTTCTGTATCATCTTTTTAGAGTTTGTTTTGCAAAAAGCTATTTAGCCTGTGGTGATGACTAGTCATAGTATTGCACTGAGATTCGCAGGTTCTTTGGTCCCTCGCAGTTGAAATCCCAAAGCACAGACGGTATGTTTATATAGACACACCCTGTGATCCACAGCTACTATTATCACCCTATGTTTGAAATCTTAAATGAGCACAAAAAAGTTTACCTGTTATTCTCTCTTTTGAATAGGATATAATAAAGCTAAATATTCCATACTACTAAAACTAAATATTTCATACTACCAACTATAATGCTGAATTATTTTATGTAGTGCTATACCTAAAAACAGCATAAAATTAGTTCTTGATTAAGAAAAATAATATGTAAAGGAGTTTTTCTGTCACAAAGCACTGCTGAAGAGCTCTTTCCATTACTTGTCTTCCCACAGTATATAGGGAACACGCTTTCATGTGACACCTAGGGTAACTGAGTGGTGGTTAGGTGTGGAGGAGAATGATCAAATGCATTCTCAGTGGAAGCCTGAGTGGATTTAGGATTAGGTGTCCTCCAGGCTGACTCGCTCAGATGCCTCCTTCTTTAGTGTAGTTGACTGTGGACGTCTGTAGTGAAGATCACAGGCCCGTGATCTTGGAATCAAATGATAAAAGCAAGCCTCCGTCAGAGAGAGCCAGCGTCAAGGTCAGCCTCATGTTATTGGAATGTTAGCCAGGGCTGGAGAGAGCCACTGGACATGGTCCCTGAACCCAGGCTGACAAGCCTGGGATTTTGTGCCCTGCCCCCTGCCCCAAGTGAACTGGATTCCATGCTGGGCCCCTGGTGATCATAGCCTCTCAGAGGCCCCTGTTGTCCCAGCATGTGCCAGCACTTTGATTTTACTGTTTGTCGGCTTTAATTTGCTGGCTTTCTTGAGTGGACATTTGGTGCTATAGGATCTAATTGGTCTGTCTCTATGGGGCTCCTTTTCCTAAATATTTCTAAGGCACTTTACATAACATAGTCAAAGATTATGAGTTCTTGTCAGTTTTCTATAAATATTTTCACTACTTTCTCCATAATTCTTTCTTATGTGTTTTTAGTTTTCAAATACTAAAAAACTACATTTGAAAGAAAATTAAAGACAAGAAAGCCCTATGATCAGTCCAGTTCCAGAGTGTTGTTCTGGTAAATAACTACAACCTGGCTCCTGTCTAAATGCCAGCAGCAAGAATAATAATAATATATTCATTGAGAACATCCGTATATAGGGCTGGGGATATAGCTCAGTGGAGTAAGTGCTTGCCTAGCAAGCGCAGGGTCCTGAGTTCGATCCCCAGTACCGCAAAAAAAAAAAAAAAAAAAAAAGAGAACATCCGTATTGCATGGCGCACACCCCATACCGTTATGTCATCTACCTGACCCTGTTCTAGTCCCAGAGGGAGTTCCCATCGGGCCCACATTACCTAGAATGAAACCGAGGCTGCCAGAGTTAGGGTGACTTGCTCCTCAAGTTCAGCTGGTAAATCAAGCCAGAGGAGGGGTGGAGCAGAGGTGGGGCAGATGAGCCAAGCCCTGCTCCCAGCCTGGAACTGGCCAACAAGCCACAACTAATCCTCACTCTGTGCAAACTGAGTTCACTTCAGGCACACCCACGTGCCACAGAGTATTCACCAAATGACCACCTCAGTGAGGTTCGGTTATGTTCACAGTCTATTTTGCAGCAGAGAATTTTCTGAAGGACCGTAAGTATCTCTGTGCACCCAGACCTAAAAGTTCTTGCATCCTCTTTGGCCTGTGCAACGTCCGTGTGGCAGAGCCAATAGGAGGAAGCAGGCCTAGAGCTCGGGGCTCACAGCTCTGGCCCACACTGAGAGCCCTGCCCAAGCCTGTCCCCAGGCTTCAGGTTGCGGGTTTGAACTTGGGCAACTTCTTTCTCTGACACTCCACTGCCTCAAATAAAAATAAGGATGATAATCATAGCACTGCCTCGCAGTTTCGTTTTGAAGATTAGATGAACTGATATATTTAACCATAGCTCAGCACTTGGGCCTAGAAAATTCTCACCAGATGTTAACATGGCTACTGTTACTACGTCATGATCAAAGGGACAACATTAATGCGGTGTCTGCAGCACAGTGGCTGTGGACAAGGGACACTGCATGGAGTGATATCAGACATACATGTGCTTACCATGCAGTCCAGGGTCGGCAGGAAGAGGCTCCGCCAACATGGCTGCTCTGCAGCGCCCCCTCCCATTTGCCTCTGTGGTTCCCTTTTTCTGATCAAGTTCGTTTTGTTTTGTTTTGTTGAGATGGGATCTCACTATGCAGTCCAGGCTGGCCCTGGGCTCACTATATAGCCCAGGCTAAGTTGTTTGCAAAGAAGGAAACGTTTATCAACAGATCCAGGGTGTAACGTCAGGCACAGAACTGCTATGTAGTGCTAATATTTAGAGCTTCCCAGTGTGTCAAGGGATTACTTAAATCACCAAAAAAAAAAAAATTTCCATGACTTCTTTTATTCTTAATATGAAAGATTTCATAGCAAGTAGTTTCCAGAAAAATCCTATGAACCATCTGTTCTTTGCAGATTTTAATGACTAAGGTCATGAGCAACATGTAGTAATGAACTATTGATCTCAGCTAGACAAAAGTGCCTTAAATTCTTCCACCCAGTGATTATAGCTATGCGCACGCACACACACACAGACACACACACACACACACACACACACATACACGCACACACACGCACGCAGGCCACACATCAAGGCAAGTGTGTGAGTGGGTGAAAAGTTATCTCTGTGGTTTGGGATGTCTGATCACCCACAGCAGCCACACAGCGCTGCAGTCAAAGCACAGCAATGCCACTGGGCCCGTGGCGCGTTGTTCTGAGGGAGCCTAGGCCATGCAGTCTTCTCACACAGATTGCTGTGCAGTGAAAGTTGTACCGTGAATTATGGAAATAAGATTTCCAGACATTTCAGTTGATACTTGCCCACATCCCATGAGGTTTGTAATTAAAAAGCATAACTTGCACATAAAGAATTCATAGAGAGGGGCTGGGGATATAGCTCAGTGGAATAAGCGCTTGCCTAGCAAGCGCAGGGTCCTGAGTTCGATCCCCAGTACCGCAAAAAAAAAAAAAAAGAATTCATAGAGAATTAACACAGGGATGCTGGCACACATCAGCAACCCCAACACTCTGGGAGCATGAGGCAGAGGGACTGCAAGTTGGAAGCCAATCTGGATTTAGCAAATTAACAAGACCCTGTCTCAAAATAAAAAGTAAAAAAGGGTAGGAAATAGAGCTCCATCTGAAGTACCAGCACCTCCCCAGGAAAAGAATTGGGAAGTTCAGATCTGTTTTGACAAGATAAACATATCAACATCAGTTCATAGGACCAGTAGAAAAAGTTAACACAATTCATCCAAGTACTACACTTTAACATAAGATACAGAAAGAATATACACTCATGCTGCTGTGAGTCTTTTGTGTAGATTTAATCATTTTTGAAAGCTAAGTAAGTGATCCAGAAAAAAAAAAATGTTTTCTCGTCATGAATATGCAAGATAAAAGAAGATGAAAGGAAAATAATAATAGTAACCACATTTTGATACATTCTCATAAACTCTAATAATAGTATATTCTAGCACTTTCTAATTTTCCCATTCCAACCCAGATTTTGTTTTTGCCAAAATAATATCTAGCCTGATACCTCCAGTAGCAATTACAGAATATGACCCAATTATTTCTACAAGGAAAAAAATGAATTAATTTTGGGGGGCTAGGAAACAGAAGATATTTTTATGAAAATGATCTATAACCAAAAAGTGTAATTGTAGTAAAATAGATGAAGAAATTGTACTTCTTTGTATTAAAATATTTTTCATAAAACATTAAAAATATATTAACGAGAATTTAATTTCATATAAGAAAGTTAATGTGCTATAATACTGCTTTATGTATGTTTATACAAAATTGCATGGAAATAAAGCAAACTACGTCATCATATTATTTTGTATACCCTATGGAAGTATTTTTATAAAACTTTTAAAGAGCATATTACAATGAGGATCTAAAAAAACCTTAGACTCAGTGTAAAGGCCACCTATAAAAGTTATTTTCATGGAAAAATAAGGAGAATTCCAAAAAACAAAATTTACATTGAAAATTTGTTAATAAAAGTCAGATTGTCAACTTCATCTTTAGTTTTCTTCAAATGTAAAATGGCAGCTTGAAAAAAAAGGAAACCACTGGGGAAATTTGAAAGGGAAGATTTTTTTTTTAAGGAACAGATACAAGGATATTGTCTATTTTGGTTTTTTTTTAGAGGGGTTTATTGGGCATTGAACCCAGGGTCCTCACACTGAGCTACATCCCCAACTCTTTTTTATTTGTAATTTTGAGACAGAGTCTCACCAAAACACTAAGTTGCCCAGGCAGGACTCAAACTTTAGATCCTCCTGCCTCAGCTTCCCTAAGTGCTAAAATTAGAGACATGTGCCACCAGGCCCTGCTACTGTTTGCTTTGCAGTAAATTTTCTGACAATCGTGTCTATCCTTACATTTAAATTCTACCAAGCACAGTAGCTGAAATTTATAATTATAATTATTAAATAATAACCCCATAAATAATTCAAAAGATATAAAGGGATGGATATCTGATAGAGACATAATTAGAAGGAAAATGGTTTCATTTAGTTGTCTATTATAAAGGAATGTTTTTCAATGATATTTTTATTTGTTTTCTTTTCATATACAGCAGAGCTAGGTTTCTCGGCCAGAACACCCAGCAAGATATTTACTTAACTTGCATATGGCAGTTAACATCTTATGCTGAGTCGTTAAACTTCACCTTCCTGTACTATAAACTCTGCCTCATCTGCAAGAACAGGGCCCATAATACTCTAACCTCACTAGGCTGCTGACAGATTAATCAGAACTAAAATTAAATAAGCTAAATAGACTTATATGCTCAATATAATGAAAGATACAGAGTAAAAATTATAATTTAGGTCAAATCATATGACATAGGTATTTCTATAAGTCAAAATTGGCTGAATATGGACAACATTACCTTTCATTGCTATTTTTTTTTTTTTTTTTTTTTCCGGGACCGGGGATCGAACTCAGGGCCCTAGTGCTCAGCGGCAAGCACTTAGCCCACTGAGCTGTACCTCCAGCCCACCTTTCATTGCTATTGTAGACTATGTAGTACGTGGGCCTAGGTACTGGAGATTGAACCCAGGGCCTCTGCACTGACCTACATCCCTAGCCCGTATGTATGTATCTGCGTATGTGTGTATGTGTGTATGTATGTATATATATATATGTGTGTGTATGTGTGTATGTATTTATGTATGTATGTATGTGTGTATATGTGTGTATGTATCTATGTATGTATGTGTGTATGTATGTATCTATGTATGTACTTTATTTTGAGCTGGAGTCTTCCTAAGTCACTAATATGCCCAGATTGTGTCAAATTTGGGATCCTCCTAATTCAGCCTCCCAGAGTGTTGGGATTACAGATGTGTACCGTCAAGCCCAGTTATATCTTTCCAAATTTAAGGAAAACAAAGTATTTTAATTTCGCCCTAAAGGTTTTTATTTTTTCCCTCTCTCTCCTTCCCTCCCCCTTCTCTTTCTCTTTCTCTCTTTTCCTTCTTGGATACAGAAAGAAATAGTTGCAGCTTTGGTTTCAGACAGACCTGAGATCAAACCCACCTCTGACAATTTACTCATCTGTATAGTGGGTAGATTTGGAATATTACTGAGCACACCGGGAACTCCCTCACCTGACCTTATTAGGGAAATGAAAAAAGGAAGATTCCTTTGGCACCCGCTTCGGGCCAGGTAATTTACTGTGAGAGGCACTGGAGTTAAACGTGTAATGACTATAATGATAGCAAACCCTGAGCCCGTGCCTACCGGTGCCTACCAGCCACTTCCTGTACATGACTGCACTGACCCGTAGAACTCACACAGAGACGGGGAAAGAAGCACTGGGGCCTTTGCCACCTTCTTCATCACAGACCTCAGACTCACTTCAGGAACAGAGGGAGGGGCATAGCCACCCCTCCTAGCCTGCTGCCTGGTGCTGGACTCTTTCCACAGGTCAGGCCAGGGCCCTGTCCTCTGCCCTGTGCTCCATGTGGCCCTGACCTGCTGACCTGCTGCTTATCAGAAAGTGCGGGTGGTGCTGTCCTGGGTTTCGTATGAAGTAGGAGCACCTGGTTCTCTAGGAACGTTCCTCTCATACCACAACCTGGGGCACTAGGAGACTTGGGAAACCCCTTGCAGCTAGCATTCCACCCTCACCCCAGGGAAGGTACAGAACCCAGAGTCTACTCTTTTATGAAACTCCTAACTTACAGACTGATAGCTATCAGGATTTTAAGGAGAATAGTAGAAAGAATGGGATAAAAGGTGAGTCAATTTAATTTCTTCAAGTAGAAAACAATTGCAGTAGAACTTAAAGGAATTTAGTATTTGGAGTAGTTTTATATTGGTGCTATTTGAGGTCCTAGTCATATAGTTCTTTGCAAGATTAACGGAGGATTTCTCGGCAGGCTCAGTCCTGGGCGTGTGGAAATGTGAGCTTGACGATGTGCTGCATGCATTTTACTGCACGTTGGTCTCTTGGAGAGTCCACGAGTCAGAATCTTCCCAGAGGAGAAACACTGCTTTAAAACCTCCACACTGATTTCTGCAAACAGCTTTTTTTCTTAATTTATAACATTGTATCTTCTAATAGGACATAACCACATAAGAGAAAGTAAAAAAGTAAAAGAAATACCCAGGTAATTCTGAACTAAAAATCACATGTATGTCTATCCAAATCATTACATTTGCCTTAATTAAACGAATGACTATGTTATTATCCATCTGACTTTGCACGAGCCTCATGCCTACCAGAAATCCAAAATACTTATGTAGTATTTGATTTCTGTAATGTCCTGCTGCTAATGTCGTACACAACTTTGTTCCTAATACAAAGTTTTATTTTGTTAGGTTAAAACAAGAAGACATAAAAGCTTTGCCCCATATTAGTCACTAAAGACAGTGGGCAAATTTATTAGCAGACTCACAACAAAACTGTCAAAACTGTGTATATTGATGTTTAGAAGGGATTTCAGTAACCCACCGAAACGCTGCTCTGGCCGAGGTCATGGTTAAGGTCATTGGCATAGCTTTGTAGGGAGGCTCATGTTACAGCTGTCTGCACTGTCCCTGGCCTGAAGATAAATAGCAGACTTTGGTTTCCACTGCTACTGGTCTTTTAACCTTTGGTGAGAACAAGTGCTCAGCCTCAGTCCCTCTTCCTCCTCCAACTTTATCTCACAGGGCCTGTGAGCTGTCCCTTACCCATCTGCCACCCTGCCTTCAGCTCTGTCTTCCTAGAGATCAAAAAGTTCCCAGCCACTTTCATGTTTTAAGGGTCCCATGTACTATAAAATGTAGAAGTGCCAGCATGAGGCTAGATCCATGGCAGTGTGCTCTGAGTGCTTACATTTATCTCATTAACACCTTTAAAAGGGATGGACAAAATATATGGTGAATACTGAAATTTTTTTTTAAAAAGACATTACAGCAAAAAACACATCGCTATGAAACCTGGAAATTCTCCCCATTTGAACACACGTATCCCATTGCTCCTGCCTCTTTCTAAAGCAGCTTTGAAAGACCCCTGGCTCTTCTGCCTGCTCAGAATGGCCGTGAAAGGTAGATGTTTTGAACTGATTCAGGACATTGAGATAGCCAGGAAAAGCAACTACAGACTCTTCCAAAGGAGGCCTTCCCGGATGGCTATAGCAAGTGGCAAGAATGATGAGATACATGTGTTCAAAGCAGGAGGAGGGTATTTTGACAAGGTGTCTTTTATTATAATAATTTTTAAAAAATTTAAACATTTGCCATTTTTTTTATCTCACCTCATATGACCTCAATGGAGACAATCCAATCTGAAGGTAACCCCAAAGTCTTCATTTGAGGTTCCTGATAGACACAAGTCTGAGCCAGGTGGTGGGAGTTCTGGGATGCTCTAGCTTGGTGGTCCTGAGTATGATGCTTCTCAAGATGGCCTAGGACACAGGCTGATGGCAGCTGTGTGGGCAGAAAGGGAGGATGGACAGTTCTAGAAATCTAATGTATGATATGACACATGAATACTCATGTTTATAATTCATAATAGCTAAATCTTGGAAGCAGCCTGTATGTTCATCAACAGATGAGTGGATAAAGAAAATATGATATTTACACAATGGAGCCCTACTCTGCCATAAAGATAAACTTAGTCATTTGTAGGAAAATGGATGCACTGGAGACTGTAATGTTAAGTGAAATAAATCAGACACTTCAGTATCACATGATTTCTCTTATACGAGACCCCAAAATGTAAATGAAGAGCAAAGTGAAGAGACAATAGGAAGTAAGAAGATTCATCTCTCTCAAAGACCAAAACATGATCAAGATATGGGAAGGGGGCGGGAAGGGAAGGTGGGGAAGGTTAAAATGTGTTACACACATGTGCCGACTGCCCACAGTATTATGATCATTGTGTAATCCAAATATGTACTAATACAAAATGAAAATGAGGAAAAAAGAAACCTAATTCACAGTAAATGTTCCCCCTTATGAAGTCCATAATTAAATTGTTCAAAATAATTGATTGATGATGCAGTTTCCTTCGGATTGCTCTGATTCCCAGAGCACTTCCTGGGTGCACTCAGGTTTCCCTCTGAGTTATCGTGACTCTTCCAGCCGTCATACTGCTCTTGGAAACGGTGCTTCTCCATGAAATTGTGCTCATGGAGTCAGCCAAAAAGAAATGAACACTGCAGGGCCCCGTGCACTAGAAACATGTAACTCCGGAGATTTTCTTATCTACTCCCTGGCTTCCTAGGACAACCTTATGAGACTTAGTTTCTTTTATGAATATTACCTGATAGATAAACAGGCTAAAGGATGGAACAAATTACTCTGATAAGGGAAAAATAATACATGTAGCCAAAAACACATGGGAAGCGTGAGCCCTCCCCAGTAGTTGGAAAAATGCTAACCTTAAAGAAGCCTTAAAGTTACATTTTGTATGCAAACAATTGTGATGATAACATTCAATGCTGTGATAAAACTTTTACTGTCATACATTGCTGGCAACATTATGAACTGGCATAACCTTTCTGAATAACCAATATGGCCTGGCCATGTAAGTAACAAAATATTCACATTCCTTGAAGCAGTAACCTTGTCTCTGAAAACTGTTGTGAAGATAATACAAGTAAAATTTTAGAAATACTATAAACACAAAATTCTTGATTACATCACTATCAAGACTTGTGCAAATCTGGAGTAGCCTCAGTGTCTCCTAACTAGAATAGAGTTAAGTGATTTATATTATTTGCACTCCATAGCTACTTAATAGCCACGACAATGATTATGTGTGGTATAGACTAAGTTCGAGAAAAATACACTGGATGACTTGGCAAATTCACACATTCTAATGACAATCCCTTCCAACCTCGAGGCCTTTCTCTACTCTCACTTTTCCGAGCAGGGCATCCTTCCAGACTGGGTTCTGTACCGCTGCTTTCTCCACACATTGGTCTTAACATAAATTTAGTTTTCCCAGGAAGCCTTCCTGATCGTCCCACCAGAATGACCCCTCTCAGCTCTTTGCTACCCCATCGCTTATTTCCCAGGGCTGCTACACACACACTCTGACTACTCTTGCTTAGTGATTGGTTGGCTGGTGCATTACCTCACACACACACACACACACACACACACACACACACACACAGAACAGAAGCCCCTCAGTTCCCACTCTAGCCCTCTGCAGGATTTTCAGCTACAGGAGCTCGGTGGGCTGTCAGTAGATGATACTTGAGTTCCGGTTCCTGTTTGAATCCACGACTTTATTCTTCTTATCATCAGATTGGGAAGCCAAGTGACCTCAGCCACTGGTCAGAGTGTGGGGACATTGTGGTGGGCCTTCACATTTAGGCTATCTGTTTGCATTTTCCACCAGTACTGTTGACTGAACCCAGGGCCTTCACACCAACCCGTATCTCCAGCCACCGCCACTCCCATTTTTATATTTTTTTATTTTGAGATAGGTCTTTCTACTTCTGTAACTTGCCCAGGCTAACCTTGACTCACCATCCTCCTGCGTCAGCCTCCCAGAGTGCTAGGATTACATTTGTGCACCATCATACCTGGCTTGGTTACATTTTTTAAGGACCTTCTGCTCAGAGAGGCAGCTCTGCTGACAGGAAAGTCAGGAGTCAAAGGGATCTGTTCTAGGAAGGTTTGCAGGTGGGTGGGCACCTCCCAGCCTCTGGGAAGATGCCTCATGGCACCGGGCAGACAGCACGGGTGACAGGCCTGGCTGCCGCTGCATGTTCCACCAACTGAGTGCTCTGGCTGCTGCCATGGTGACCCTTTAGCACTCAAACCTCACGTATGTGTCAGGAACAGCCACTCTTTCCAGCCTGCCCTGCTCTGCAGCAGGAGGAATGGGAGATAGAGCTGTAGTCATCCCAAGCCGGGAGGTTTGCCTGTCTGTGAACGCTTCCCAGGGCAGACCACATTGTCTCCCAGAATGCCCACCATAGAAATCACCTCTCTGTAGGGAAAGCCAGTATAAAATACGAACAAAGAATCTAAGCACAAGGACCCTTCTCCTCCCTTAGCAGGTCTTCGCATCCAGAGCCCAGGTCTCATTGGTAGAAGTGGCTTTGGGTACAAAGTGCCTCAATGCAGAGTACTTCCGCGAGGCTGGGACTAAGCAGAAGGACTTGTGTAGCACCTTGGGCAGTTGAAGGATAACAAATCCCAATGGTGTCAATAGAGAAATGCCATGAAATCAGGTGGAGCCTTTGTCTAGGCTTCCACCAACCTCCAGGGGGTTTCATTGTCTGGAGCAGACTCTGTAGCCCTAGACCCAGTAGAAACTCAGCGGAGGTGTGCTCATTTGCCAGGACACAAACCCTGTCTCCTCAGGGTTCTGAGGCTGCTGTGCAGACATCAGATTTGGGACCTGAGCCAGAACAGGAACTATGAGCTCTGTGCTGAGAGACCTAGAGCCTTAGCTTTGAAGAATCTGGGAAAGGAAGGGGAGTTTCACACAGAGAAGGTGGTAGGTAAAGAGATTTTAGTTGTATTATAAGAAGCAGGAGTGCAAGTGTCCCTAGACAACTCCCTTCAGATACTCTTCCTCCTACAGGAGTAAGACAGGGACCATACACTGCTCCAAGCCTTCTTACCACCTCCTCCATGACACAGCACTGTCTCTGAGGTCAGCAAGGTCTCCTTGAGGTAATGAGACTGTGCTTCTTTCCGAGGTACAATGTAGGCTAAAAAGAGCAATGTCAGGTCAGTGACGGTCCTTTCTGGATTCTCCATGGAGTCTAGCCTCCGTGGACTGAGGACCATGCAGCTGCTGTAACATCCCTCCTGTGTGTGTGTGTGTGTGTGTGTGTGTGTGTGTGTGTTACTGAAGCCACAAACTTGTGACCCTCCTGTCTCAGCCTCCATAAGTAACTGGATTACAGGTGTATACCCTCAGATCTGGCTAGCACTGCCTCTTTTGTGAGATTGCAGAGTGAGCTCATTCACTAAACAAGAAAACAAAGGCCCACCAGTGGCATCTGTGGGGTTGTTCTTCCTGTCCCGTCTCAGAAGAAAGGTAAATTATGAACAATCTACCATTACCAGGGAACTATCATATTGAAGTAACAGCAGCTACGATTATAATTGCCAAAATTTATCAGTAGTTTGTTATAACAATAAAAATGCAACACACTCTCTCTTATTGACCCTGCACCTGTCCTTGTAGCTACATATGCTCATGCCTGCTTCAATCAGAAAGCCTCAGTAGCCAGCTACAGGCCATGTGGTCCTGGGAGGCCAGGCCACCTACGGCCAACAGGAAGCCTGCGCTCATCCTTGGGAGATGGCCCCAGCCCCTGGAAGGCTCTCATCTGATTGCTGTGCTGCCTTTGTCTCAGCTCAACTGCCCGAAGTCCTGACTCAGGAAAGCAGCTGGGCATGCTAAGCTGAAGAATTTTAAAAGATAAAAATGTAACTCAGGCAAATAAACATTCTTTATTCAAAAGTATCAAAAGTCAGCATATTTCACTTATCAGCACTTGCAACATGCTTTAATGTCAATTCTTGTGCAAACCCAACTTTGCTGCTATAGCAAATTAAATGTCCACATTTAAAATTTTCCCTACCAGCCAGTTTGGATTTCTCTCTCTCCCTTCCATCTTCTCATTTCCTTCCCTTCTCTCTCTCTTTCTCTTTCTCCCCCAATTCTTTTTCCTTCCTCCCACCCTCCCTCCTTCCCTCTCCCTGACTTCCGGTGTGACCAAAAACTTCTATTAGACTTTAGCAAAGTCCTGAGCATTTGTAAAAATGTTGCTAGGCAAGCCCAAATGTTCTTCATTGATATGTTTGGTGCCAAAGTGAATACTTCTTGGCACATTTAACTCACCAATGTAGAAGCTGGTAAAAGTTGATCATCAGAGCTTTGAGAGATATTTCAAGGTTCTTTCAAATGGAGGGAGTTATAAAAGTCCTGAAAGTTTCAGCTCTGTCCCTTTTACATCAGCTAGCTCAGTTCAGCACAGCAGATTACTTTGATTTGTTCATTAAATATATTATTTTTGCATTAATTGAGTTCATTTGATGAGAGATACTCCTACTCTGTAAAATTTCCAGCTAGTGGTTTGGAAATCTATTTGAATTCTCCCCCCATAAATTTATTTTAGAACTTTCAAAGAGTAGATCCTTCAGGCAAGCTGAGAGATCCCAAATACCTGGCAAACATCCAATCTGCAGAAATAGTGTGGTGATACAATGTGTTTTTTTCATTGTAAGCACAATTAGTGACTTTATCTGTTTAATCATTTTTTTCAATAGAACAAAGAGTACATCAAGGCCATGAAAGTCTTTTACTTGGCAGCCATGTGCCCTGCCGGGCAGGCTCATCATCAGTAACAACGTAGCTGTCCTGCACTATGGTGCTGGATGTGCAAAGGCTCCTGAGTTCTGAGCCTATAATTACTGTACACAGATGAAAGTACCACAAAGACAATCTGAGAAATGCCTTTTCCCTCCGTCTACTGTGTTCACTGGTAATGCTTGTTAAGAATCTGGGATTTCTTTTTTTTTTAATTCATTTTGGTGCCTCAATTATAGAAAGATTAAAAACAAGCCATGGCTGAAAATGGCTTGTATCTAATGTCATTAATGTTTTCTGGGAACGGAAAATGATGATACCAGCTGTGATTCTGGCTCAGAAGCAGCCTCAGTGTCAGTCTAGAAGTAGTTAAATTATTTCCAATGTGTTTGCATCACCCTTGAAAACAGCAATCAGTAGTTCCCCTAGTCATTCCTGTTTCGTGGTTGAAAATGACCATGTAGCTATGGAGGAAATTATACTAAGCAAATTTAAACATTAACTGAAAGCCCTCTAAAAATCCAGTATTTTCTTCTTCACTGAGCAAAGGCTGCTAATAAAGCAAATAGGATAATCTGGTTTTTCACCTTGAAAAAGGAAAGTTTTTCCCCTCACTTTTAAGGGTAATCAAGGCACATCCACAACCCTGCCAGCCTACTTAAAAAATAGGAACCTTGAATGTTGATTCCTGAACTCTTCAACATTTGTGACTTGAATTTGGCTTTTATTTTTGTTTACTAAATATGTAGAAAGACCATTCAGATATCTGCAAGCATCCTACTTTATACCTTCTCTCCCTATTCCTACGATGCTGCAGTTGTAGGCTGTCTGGCATTTCTGGTCCTTCTACCGTAGGACAGGGACCGCCACCAGCAGCAGTGATATCCCTGGATGGTGAATTTGGAGTCCTTTTTCTTTCGTTCTTTCTTTCTTTGGTACCAGGAATCGAACTCAGAACCCTGTGCCTCCAGGACAAGCGCTGCGCCGCCAGCCCTGCCCCCAGCCCTCGGCTGCTTCCTTCTTTCATATCCATGTGAGCTCTGCAAATTCCTCAGCTGTACACTCTGTGACTAATACCTCCCAAATGTAGAAATAACCACAATAAACGCTCATAAGGGTAGGAAGCACAAAATATGAAGTTAATCCTAGATTTCCTGCATACTCACCATATACCTATGACACTGAACAAAAGAAAAGTCCTTGAAATCAGCCAGCTCTGGTCTTTGTGTTCCTGCATAGAGCTCTTTGAATAATGACATTATTTCAAGGACTCCTGCTGAAGTAAAGAGACCCTGATAATCCACACTGTAAACTCTAGACAGGAGGTGCTACTTGAGCGTGTGTAGTAAGAACCATGTCTCCTGACACCTATTCACTTGGAACCTCTGTGCACAACAACAGCCCTTCTCTTCTGTGTGTGTGTGTGTGTGGGGGGGTGTTCTATAGACAGGAAGGCAAACAGTCCTGTGTTGGATGTGACACTCAGATCCCTCTTTACAGACCTTCCTCAGCCTTCCTGTGTTTCAAGAGTCCTAGCTCAGTCCCCCTTCATCAGGATCCCAGTGTCACCAAGCCCTTGCTTCATTTTTCTACGTGGCTGAACCTCTGTCACCCTCAGTGCTCCTCTGCAAGGAGGAGTAACGGTGGCACTTGGCTCGTTCTTCACTGTAAGTGACCTGGTCTGTGCCAGCGACACTGTGTTCTCTTTGGTGCTACTCCACCATGAGATAAGGCAGCAGGGAGTAGATGTGAGGGAGACAGCTTGGAACTCTCTGCTCCTTTTTGACACAATCTGCTCACTGAATCATGTTGGCCAACAAGAAAAGAGATAAGTTTTCACTACGTAAGTTTGGATTCAGCTCGACTCACTGACAACTGAGTTTATACTTATATTTACCCTGTAAAGGGATAAATCAGTGAACTCACCTGTTTTTCTCCTTAGAACTTCCATGTCAAAATAGTCACACGTCAGAGAAAACTGTAATTTTCCTCATATACAGTATTGGCCAAACCACTGTCAACTGGTCATATGAAAAATCAGCCCACACATCCTTCTAAAGAATCAAAAACTATATAGTCTTATTGAAATAGCAGAATGGAATAACAGTTGGTACTGTGTCAATAAAAAATTTAAATTTTTGACAGTATTCTCTTCCTTAACTAGAATTAATTTTATAAACATTTTGTCCCTTTGGGTTTTCTTAAAACTTAATTTGAAAATTGACTTTTGATGCTGATTTGTGACTTACTTTTAACAATTATGCAGCTGCTTTGTGATCATTTTTTCAGTTGGAACACAAGCCATTCATTGAACAAGAATCATTTCCAAATATTTGTTCCAATGTTATGTAAAGATATTATAAGAAGTAATTGCAGGAAGGAAAGGACCCAGACATCACGCACATCCAAGTTTCTTCTTTGTACCAAGACAGTGGCTGAGTTTCAGATAAAATGAATGACCAGCGCAAGGGAAAAGAGCTACTAGTTAGAGAAAACTATGTGCTGGGTTATCCTGCTTGAGTCACTGTGTCACACTTCTCCAGTTGGTACTGGTGTTGGCTTATTAAAGGAATAAACCTATGACAATCATCTAGAAATTGTCATGGTCTGCCTGGGGGAAATTTAGATATTGAACTGGAAGTTGGGCCAAGATACATGACATCCTCAATTCCACAGGTGACCCATGACCCTACTGAGAAGCTGTAGATGCCTCCTGGAGCTTCCGCTGAGGTGATGGCTCCGCAGCTCTCTGCTTTAGTCCCTGAGCTGCAGTGTCAAAAGAGAGGAGAGCGAGACATCCAGCTGGGAACCCAGGCCTTGCTTCAAAGCTTTCATCTTCAGAGGAAAGAAGTCTTGTGAATTTCATTAATGTTAACAAGATCTGAGAAGATTTGAAGGACTTAAGCCCCTGGGCATCCCTAGCCTGCCAGGTGCTATGGTTGTTATAAGTTTGGGGTTGCAACTTGGATTCACACACCCATGGACCAAGACTTTGGGATATCTGTGGTAAGACCACCCTTCCATGATAGAGACCTTAGTTTCCATGGCAGTACAGAGTTGGCCAAGGCAGTGGTGGCTGAGCATGGCTCCAACACAGGAACGCCCAGAATTCCCGATGGAATTCTGGCACATGCTATGATTTGTTTCCCTCAAAGTAAAAGCAAAGCTTAAAAATAAGTGAAAAGAAATATTTCTTTACGGTTCTAAAAGCAACTATCCTTATGATATTTCCCCCCACCTTTTTCTCTTCACCATGAAGAAAAGTGCGTTTTGTCACATCCTTTGCCCCTTGCCTTCCTGCCCCTCACCTGCAGCCCAGGTCAGACTGGGACCCACAGTTGTTTTCCCTGTGACCATCCAAACTGCCTGGAAGAAAACCCTTTTATTCTAGCATAGCTCAAACTAGTTCTATAAAGTACATCCAAGCTAAGTCCAAGTAACAGCTATTTCTGGCAAAACAGATGTTGACATTTTAGATATTGGAATTGAAACTACCTTAAAAGAGAAAACATATCCATGTCCCTCCTTCTTTTCTTTCTTAATTGAAAATAAAAACAAAATTGAAAAACAACCATTTCCACACTTGTACACCTTATGTTATCTTTATGACATCTTTTTAAAATAAAAATAATTACTTTGAATAAATTTCTTTTGAAAAACTTTACTTTTATTGCACTAAAGCTTATTTATATATCTGCTTAAATATTAGTTCATACAAACAGGAAATTGCTGTTCTGGCCATCTCAATTTTCTGGCAGCAGAATCCACTAAACTCCAAGGGAAAACTCATTTAGATTCTAGTTTTTTGGGTTTTTTTTGTGGTTTTTTTTTTCTTTTTTTTTGGTGGTACCAGGGATCAAACTCAGGACCTTGCACTTGCCAGGCAGGCACTTACGCCACTGAGCTATATCCCCGGCCCAGAAAACTCATTTAGAATAACCCATCCAACAGAAAGTGTGTGATGGTTCTTTCACCATTAGACACCTCTTCACGGTGACGTTCGCAGTAGGCTCCTCCTACACACACTGGCAAGGTGCCCTCTGCACTGCCGTGGGGATGTCACTCACACTCAGTGAGGAGTGTCAGCTGTGGCTGGGACCATCAAAGGCCACAGGTCTCAACATGTGAACATCTTTCCAGCGAGGCTTTAGACCTTGAAACTTGAAACTTTTTGGTTCAGCCTTTGAACATAAAAGAAGTCAGAAACAGCATATTTCTTCTATTAACACTTTTTCACCGCTGCTCTGTGCCAGCTCACGGGTCTCACGAGCCCGGTGGGCAAGCACCAGGGTACTAGAGCTCAGGTGGGGTACTGAGCACCCCACACGCCTCCACTGGTGGGAGTGGTTAAGTCAGGTGCTTCTGCAGCCTGCTTCACAGCTGTGAAAACACTCTCCAAGCTTCAATCTGAACTTGGGCTGGTCTCACATGCAAGAACCTGCTACGCAAAGTAGTCATGACGACAACCTGCACTCTGCACAAAGGGCCAGAGAAGTAGCCGGGGAGGAAGGAAGGGTGTCACTAGACGTTCATGCCTCTGCAAGAATTCATTTCAACTGAAGCTCCAGCTGTATGACTGCAATTCAGCCCCAGGTGCGCCCAGACTCCGCTTGCCTCGGTGCCCAGGGCTGCCCAAGGCAAGGAGAGTGCTGTTCCGTCTGCTTACTCACCCTTCCACTCCTCTGAGACAGGTCCTCATTTCAACTGTTATTTAAAGTGCATTATAGGTTCAAGAGGCAGCATGAACCTTTTCTTTACGGAGCTTTGTGAGGTTAGAGGTCTGGAAGTTACAGGCTAGAAGTTGGTAGGCAGGGTTAGGAGAGTCTGGCCAGGAGAGTCTGGACCTTGTCTCAATTGCTCTTTGTCATTTCTTGGCCGCTCATGTGGTTCTAATGTTTTCTTTAAGAATTTTGAGGATCAAGGGTATAGCTCTGTGGCACGCACCTGCCTGGCAGGCACAGGGTCCTGAGTTTGATTCTCAGTACCAGAAACAGAAAAAGAGAATTGTGATCACATTGACTTCTGAAAGCTTCAGACACTCCAGCCATTCCAGGCAAGAGAGGAGGAGCTGGACAGGAATGTTCCACCTATGGCCCTGTCCTCAGCTGTGACCTTGTCCTGCCCAGGGAGTGTCATGCTGCTGCCTGTGCTAGGACACTGTCCAAACTAACAGAGCGCTTTTTTCCTCAGGTCAGACCTATCTATTTCCTTAGTCAATGCCAGAAAGTAGATAAATTTTGTAAGTTACCTCACCTGTTGTGTATCAAATGAATAAACACACCAGATACCTAGAGTGAGGGACTGGAAACAAGTACTTCTTTGTTATATGTAATATTTCCCCCAAAAGTAAGAAAGCCTAACTTTGAATTAAGTTTTCCCTGAGCCTCCCAGGGGAAAGCCGCACATTCTTCACGGCATTTCCTGTCTCTAAGACGAGAACCTTGAACTCCAGCTAAGCAAGTGGGTCAGAGGTCTCTCAAGGCACAGGGCCTTATGCCCATGGCCACACAACACCAAGGGAGATGCATGTGGCAGAGGGGCTGTGACTCTGTGGCACACACCCCTTGGTTGTCCATACTGGGCCCAGTGTCACTACATTCCATGGGGAGGTGGTTCATTACCCAGTCTGCGCTGGATGGTGAGCCCCCCAAAGCAAGGGCCTTTCTATATCCTATCTTGCATTATGCTTGGGGTTCACGGAGTCTGCAGAGATCAGAGAACGCACTCTGGAATTGCAGTTGCGGTCATTGTCATGGCCAAGGGCATTCTTCAGCACCAAGTAAAAGAGGCTTCCTCACCTACCCCAGATCTGGCCTTGAAAGATCTATTAGCCATCACAAGGGTCCTTCCTTTCTAGCTTTGCTTCCGAGGCCTTTAGTTTTTTTCTCTAACAGTAGTAACTAAAGAAAGGGAGAAAATGAGGCTTCCGTACAGTATAGAAATTGAAAATACATGAGAAAATATTTCATCAAAATCTTACATAATCCCAGGCTGCTGTTGGCCCCTGTCCTCTGAGTGGCAGGTATCTGTGTGAAATGCAAATGTGTCTTACATAACTGCCCTTTCTGGCGGCCCTTGTTGACAAGGTGTTCTGATAGTCTCTTCATAGGCATGAGCTGAATTCGTGCACTAGGAAGACACCATGAGTGGATGGGGACTGGGACATACACACATGTCCTCATTCTGACTCAAATGGCCTCAGAAAGAAACAGTTGGGACAGTTAAAAGTTTAGATAGGAAAGGAATTTGCATATTTTTAATGCTTAAACATATTGCTTAAGAAAACTGAGCATTCAGAGTGGTAAATGCACTTAAAATAACTTTTAACCAGGAGCCACTTTCAGGCAGTTTTTGCAATGCCTCTTGCTTGCAGGAATCTCTCAGAACAAGCACTAAATCCCGTAGTCTATGCTGTTTATATAGCATACTTTTAGAAGCACAAAGTCTGGTTTAAATCCTTACTATAGCCCTATTTGTTTGGTTATAAATAAAACATATCTTTTCCCTCATCAATGTTTCTTTCTAGCTGCTGAACATAAAATAGACTCTAGCTTCCCAAATTGAAATGTCATCCTCCTAATCAGAACTGACAATTGTAAATAACCATCTGGTTTTTTTCTTTTAAGTTTCCTATTCTCACAAACATATTTTCCAACAGCGTCATATGTATTTAAAATGATGAGCTCAAACTAACCACCTCAATTTCAGGTTCTCAAAGAAACTGACAGTATCTCAGTTTTGAAATGGAGATCCCATTTCTCACCTGCCTCTCAACATAGTTTGACACGAAACTGTGCATATCATTGTTACAGTGTACAAAATAAGAGATGTGCTTTTCAATTTTTTTTGGTCTTTTTTTTCTGCCCCAATGATACATATTTTGCAACCGCAAAATATTCCAACTCCAACTCATTGTTTGAATAAGCAGCTTCTGTTCGCTTCTCTTATCATTTGGGTTTCCACACTGTTGAGAAACAAAAAAGCTACACAGTTTATTTACTCCTACAGTTAAATATATTTTAAAAAGTAAGAATATGAAATAAAGTGTTGCTTGTCCGTGCTGTTCTCCGGGAGGCAGGGAGAAAGCAGGGTGTGTTCGGCTTTCCATTGTGTGCAGACTTTCCACACCCCCTCGGCTCCCAGCAGGAAAATATGTCTGTCCCGTGGTCTATTCAGTTCTTGACCTTTGACTAATACACCAACAAAAGGCGCCATTTATTAGTGGTTAATATATGGATCTTTGTCCATAAGGAACTGGATCGAGGCTGTCACAGCTCTGCCTCATCCCCACTATATTTTCCATTTGCCCTTGAGGGATGTGCTTGGAGCTCAGCTACACAAACAGACCCTGCCACATTGGTCCCCGGTGCCCCAAAGACCCAAGCAGCAGTTCATCGGGAGCATGACTGGCTTCAGGATCAGCCAAGCCTCCTGAGACATTCTTTCCCCTCAAGTTAGAGTCTTGGGACCCTGCTGTGTGTCTCCCAGACAACGTTCTCCGGTGTGTCTCCACTGTCACACAGTGTTGCAGTGTTCTCCTTCCTGTGCCTTCGTCTTGACTCCTTTTTTGCTTTGTTGTTGTTGTTGTTACTGGGATTGAGCCCAGGGCCTTCACACTGAGCTACATTCCCAGCCCTTTTAAAAATATCTTGAGATAAGTTCTTGCTATGTTGCTGAGCTGTCCAGGCTGGATTTGAACTTTAGATCTCCTGCGTCAGCCTGCTGGCTTTGTTGCTTTTTGTCCTGCCCCTTCAGGTTTTCTTCCATAATATCTTGTGCACCCGTAACCAAGAGCAACCACATTCATCCTTCCTTCTCTCTCAATTCATCTCAGAAACCCTACCTTCTTGAGCAGCTCCCTGTGAAGAAGTACGACCTTGTGTCCTTCCTAACTACACCCTCTTCTCCCAGCCGTGTCAGTCTTTCAAAAAAGCCTGCTTAATCTGGGCATGGTAGTGCATGCCTGTAATCCCAGCACTCGGGAGGCTGAGGCAGGAGCATCATCATAAATTCAAGGCCAGCCTGGGCTACATAGTGAGTTCAATGCCAGCTTCAACTGTGTAGTGAGATCTTGTCTCAAAAAGAAAAAAAAGCTTGTTAACTTACATATTTGTCTATGTTTTTGTTTTTAAAAAAGTATATTTATTATTTTGCTCAAAACAATAGGGTAAGACCCTCTTCTCAAAAATCTTATCTATTTGTTTTATATTAACATTTTAAAGCCATATAAATTTATTTTCATGGAAAATTAATACACTTCACAGATGTATGTATATTTCTTTTTGAAAATCAGTGATGTTTCACCAGCACCAATAAAAGCTAATGAAGACTGTTCACTTTTGCTGCGTGTTAGAAGACGATGTCTCTCTAAGAAGGTTCCGGAAAGCCAAGCGAAAGTACTGCTTGTCTATCATGTGTGAGATTTTAATTGTTGTATTTATTCTGGTCTGAATCACTCCCCAGTCTTATTGAAATGTCACAGACAACTGAGGATACAATGTTTGAATACCATTTTAACCTCTAATATTTTTATATGCAAAGAATATAAACACTTTAGGGTCATATCTGAAATAAAAGTGAAGTAAGCCATTTCCCGGTGGCATTGTGGCCCCTTTGTCTGCGTGCTCAGCACACCTCCCTACCCCTGGCTTCTCCCACCCTGCCCTGCTGTCCTGCGCTCTTTTCACAGATAAAGGGGGCAATGGGACTGTAATGGCACACAGCTGCAGGGGAAGTGATGTCATGAGCAATGTGAGCAGATGCAGCAGAGAGCGTGGAATGACTGGGCAGAAAGGAAAAAATGTAGGATTTGTGAAGTCTGGGTGGTAGCAAAGGGGGTTGGCTTTTGCCCAGCCCCCCCAGTCACAGCGATTCTTACAGACTTCTCTAGATCTCCAGGTGCCGTCTCATCCAAATGGTTTGAAAATGGCTTTACAGAGTAGAGTAGAGGATCTTGGGTACAGGCTCCCGAGGTTTTCCAAGGTCACTACAAGACTTCCCTTGTAGCATCCCGGAGCAACCACAGGAGCCATGTGCAGGGTCTGGGTGGCTGGGCCTCTGCCAGGGTCTGCCTCCCTGGGCTTGGAGAGCCTAAAAGTAGTAGCAGCACCAACTCACTAGGAAGCTGCACCTAGGAACAGTCATGCAGAGGCTCAGTGGTTATTCATGGGTGGCCATCCAGAGGGAGCACCTTCCTTCCGCTCCCGTACCCCATTGGGAGCTATGAGAATAACTGCAGACAACCCAATGCTTGCGTCACTGACAGGATAAAAGTTACCACGTACACAAAAACAGCAAAGACACAGGGATGGGTTAAGTCTCTCATTTAAAATGTATCCGGTGTACACTCCATGCGGCCTGCTACCTGGTCTGATGGTAGGCTGTTCCTTCTTGCTTTGCCATGCTTGTGCTTGTAGAGAACTGCAGGCCCAAGAGAACACTCGGTGCAGCAGTTAGATGGGGAGAGGAGCCCATGCCTTGAAATGTCTTGTAGTTGAGATGAACTCTCTGTTGTTTACTCTGTTGTAAACTGTTTCTTCATTTTAGATTAATTTTCCTGGGTTCCATGCTGGGATTTGATATTTTTGTGTAGTTGTCACCAGTCCTAAGTCTCAGCAAGAGCATGTGAAAATGTTAAACAATAGTGTTTTCTAACAAGCATTCAGAGAAAATGCCTAGACAGGTGTGTCTAGGACAAACTGCAGAGAAATGACTGCCTCTTTGTGTGTTTGCATGGCTCAGTCAACTCCGGAGATGGCATCGACTACAGCCAGCAGAAGAGGGAGAACCTCGGGGACTTGATCCAGGAGACGTTGGAGGCCTTTGAGCGCTATGGAGGGGAGGATGCCTTCATCAACATCAAGTACATGGTGCCCACCTACGAGTCGTGCTTGCTGAACTGATGGGCGCAGCTGCAGCAGGAGGAAGGCTTCCCTTGGTGCCGTAGTCATCTGTCTCTGCTGCTTCCAGCATCTCATTACTTGTGACTTCTACAGCTTTCTTTCTACAGCTGCTAGAATAGTGGCTTCTGGGCCATTGGACTGTTAGCCCTTTTGAGAGCAAGGCTTTCCAATACATAAATAGTGCCTGTTTCTTAGATTACAATAGTGTACTGTGCTTATTTGTTCTACGAGAAGAATTGATTCTTTATACAGCTCGGTTAGAGGCAAGAGTCCGAGTTAAACCTTCAGTTGTATAGACAATAAAACTATAATTTTCATACGCAATTCAGCAATTGCTGTGCTGTGTCTGCCTGCCCTGAGGGTGATGTCAGAGGCTGTAAGGGAAGAGTTTGTGCTGACTGCTTAATAGGTGTTTGTCATGGAAGAGAAGCATCAGTTCAGCAGTGCCTCTCTGGCAGCTGTGCGGAATAATGTGCTTTGACATTCAATAAAACTGTTGAATCTATATTCCAATTACAGCAGGAAATTTTTGTAGCCCATTATAACCTGAACTATAAATGTAATTAATGCTTCTAGCCTACCAGTGATATGGGCTTTAGGACCTTTTCAGTTTATATTTGGGTGCAGGTGGGGAGGCTGGGAGAGGATGGAATCAAGGCTGGGTATGAAATGTTACTTTTGCAAACATGGTTTTAAATGAAAAGCTAGCTTGAATCCTTGTCCTGCCATCCTGTGACTGACCACATCCCAGGACATGGTGTGTTATTGAGAAAATGTTACCCAGCAGTTTGTTTAAGGCTTTTCATCACTCTTGCAAATGGTTCATGTACACCTTAAGGATGACCGCTATCGGAGATTCTCATTGGTAGCTCTTCTACCCCTTTGCTTCCTCCCACTGACTGGATGGTTCTCATAATGCTGCTCACTGGGTCTGGGGGCAAGCAGTATCTCAGAATTTTATTGAGGCTGAAAAAAAGACAAAAGATGGACAGTGTTTCACTAAAAAGAAATAGGTGCTCAACAAGACTAATTTTAAGACACACACAGCCGTACAACAGCTGCTCAGGCATGCCAGGCCAGAAGCACAGGGCACTTGAAACACAGCCCGGAAAACTTCATAAAGACAGAATACTGACTCTGCACACCTGAGAAATGATATAAATGCCCAGAAATCTGTAGCCTCAAGAACCTCATTTCCATAGCAAAGTACAATTTATGCTTAAATGTGGAGAAAGGAAATGCACTCCTCCATTCAGTGAGTTCTGGCCTTGACATTATTGTCACTAATTATTTAAGGCACTAGTTTCTTGAGGTAAAACCCTATTTTGAACTACTTCAACATTCATTTTCCCCCATTACTGGCCCAGCATGTGAAATCTGGTGTCTGAATGGGACCATCTAGCTTCTGCGAGCACTTTCAGCATCCACATAGAAGCATGATCAGGTAGGCCAAACAAGCTCCCGTGTGTAATATTTGGAAAAGACATAGCGGGACTAGACATCAACAGATTAGGGTAGGGTTTCTCCAAACTCTGATGCCCACTTATCATCATCTGGTGTGACCCTGGCATTGGTAAAATGATCAAAGTGGACGCCAAAGTCCCTGAGATTGTTGGTTAGACTGTGGTTTCTTTGGCACCTGTGCAAGTCTGTCCCAGCCTGGCCTGCAGGGCTCTGGTTGCACACACAGAGGCAGGCCTGCCGCCTCGCTCTCCATCACACATGCACAGTTGGTGTGAAGCAAGAAGGTGCAGCCAAGAGCCCTAACTTTTGCCTGGAATTAGAATAATTTGCCAGGATTATTTGTAAAGCTTCAGGCTGCATTCACCAGCTCTGTCACTCATTAGCTGGGCCAACTTGAGCAAATTAATGTCCCTGAGCCACCTTTATCCTCACCTGTGACATGGCAGTTACCCTGGCCAGCAACAATGCTGTAAGCATCAGAGGTAATGTATGTAAAGTACCAGCATATGTTCTGATACTCACAGAACTTTTATGTCAAAGAGAAATAGCACCCTAACAAAGGAGTATACATAGGAAGGTACCAGCCACGTCTGGTGAGATCCCCATGAGCCAGCGGGTGGTCTGTCTCACAGGGCCAGGTGAGAATACCCAGACTTTCACAGCCACCTCCATGGCACATCTCTGTAGCTTCCTCTGCCCTATGCCAGGACAGAACATGAATTTTATGGTCTGACTGTGTAAGGAAAACAACAAGCTGAAGTATAGAGGTTGAAAACTGTAAAGTGGCTTTATACTTGGAGAAATATTATCAAAACCAAAGATCTGCTAAAGGAACAATCAACCTCTTGGGCCCTTCTGGGGTTTGCATATATGGGATCCTGGAGAAGGTTGTACAAGGGCCATGGGAGATGTAACTTAGAGAAGCAGAGATGAGGAATTCTAAGTCTATCTCAACACCCACTGCATCTCTTACTTCTCTTGGCAATTTTGAAATATTTATCACTAGCTCTGTGCAAAGCAAAATCTAGAAAGTGCAAGACAGGTGTTATAGAAGCAACACACTGGGAAGGCACCTGAACACTTTCCAAGTACACAGCTCTGCTCTCTCTGGGGAGCTGAAATGGAGTCAGGAGGGCTTAAGTATTTTCTGAACAGTTATGTCCATGGAAATTCCCCTTTTCTGGAAATGGGCCCATTCACCAAAACTAGTCCAAAATATGACTATGCAAAGGAGACTTTTGCCTTTGGCAAACTCTCTCTAGCCAAGTTCCCACTCAATTAGTCATGTCATGTCCCCTGCACATCAGGTGGGAAGGCTCTCAATACTCACAGTGCATTGGCCCTTGGGTCCATGCTGGAGATGTCACCAGGGTGATAAACACTCTCCACAGTCCACCATTTCCACTCCAGCGGCCCATTGGGGCTCTGATGGGTGCCCATACAACATTGTAGCTTTTCCAGGCCCAGCAAGAAGGGCTTTTCCAAGCATAGCAACCCTATTTCTTATACAATAAAACATTTGAAATGAGTGGAGCTTTCTGGTTACCCTGTGTACCCTAGATCTGGCATTTCTTTGCTCTGTAAGGAACCTGAGGCTAGTGTTTGCCCATATTCCAAGGGGGAGCAGCCATTCTGAAATAGGCACTACAACCCACTGTCCCAGGATTATTTGTAACCAGGATGTTTTATCACGAAAGACACTGTGAACATCCTCTCTGCTCTGCAACAGGTAAAATATATACAAGTATACTTGGCTTAATCAAGAGCACATCCTGCTAGGAAAATATATCTTGGTGTTGAATCTGATTCTAAAAATACCTCCCATCATGCAATGTCCTTTGCAGTCTCAAACATGTGAATGTGTGCACACTAGGTGGAAATGGGAGACTCACATCTGGCTCTGTGTCTCAGAATCCCTAACCAACAGTAGTTAGCCCCTCTGGTTCAGGGACTGCCAATATCGCTAAAGAGGAACGGAGTGGCTGTGGAAAGAAGTGTGCCCCGGTGTGTCTCTCCTGAGGCCCCTTGGTGAGAAGTGATTCTATCATTTTTTGCTCATAGTGAGACTAGTGTCAAGTCTCAGTACTGATAAGCTTAGTTCTCCGTGCAGGCTGGCAATTAGCCAACTCTCCTGTCAGTAGTTAATGGCCTGGACAGGTGTGTGATGGAAAGTGGTCTTTGCACCCTGCCTCGTTTGCATTTCTGTTTCAGGGGTTGGTTTTTGCTTTCCCCAGTGGGAATATTTTTAAGGTACTTGGATTCTTGATTCGTTTGAGTTTGCCAAGTTTCTGTAAGTTTAAATCTGGGTAAAAGAACTTGTTCTCTTCCTGTGCTTGTTAAGTCTGAAAATTTATTACTTTAGTTTCTTTTTTATTTAGAAGTTATTGAGAAATATTGCCTAGCCTTACCTTAGGAATCCGTTGTAAACTATGCACCTTCTACCCATACAAGTTTACATTACCCACAGCGTTTTTACGGTCCTTTCAAGCTATTTGCAGATATTCCAATTCCAGTCCATGCATCAAAGGAGACAGATCTGGGATTCTTGCGTTGAGCCCACTAAGAAATGGCAGTGCTTCCACCAAGAGACAAGGAGACAGAATGTACTCAAGATAAATGCACAAGGTAGACTGAGAACAGATCTGAAGGGTAAGCCTGTTGCTGTGGACGCTCCTAAATGCTGGGACTGGTTGTTCCTCCTTGGTCTCTTGGGTCCCCTTCCTAAGTTTTCAGCATTGCAGGGCCCAGGCTCAAGCATCAGCCTTCTCTCTCCACTTCCACCAGAGTCCTAGGCTTCCTGTCCAGTGGTTCATCTTCATCTGCCATCTATTAACCAATGATTCTCAAATTTAATCCCAGGTACCAGCTGCCCTGCTGGACACTTCCCCCAGGATGTCCTAGGACGTTTATCAAACCAGATGTGTGAGACCTGATGCCCTGATTCCCACCATGGTCTGCTCTGCCCCCAGCCCCATGATGCTGCAGCCCAAATCACAGGCACCCAGCTAGCTGCAGGCTCAACCCAGAAGCCCAGAATCACTCCTGACTCCCCCTTTGTTATGCATCTACGCCCAAACCCTTGCAAGTCCTGTGTACAAAGCTGTCTTAAAGAGACTCATGTTTGCCGCCTTCTAGCTCCTTCCTTGTAGCTAGACCAAGTGGCCGTCCTGCCTGGCTGAGCCTCTCCTTGTGGGGTACCCTCTTCCAGAAGTCAGAAACCCCGAAGGTGCCTACACTCAGGCTGGAAGTAATCCCACGTCTCTCACTGTGGCCCTCGCACTACTCCCACCATGAGCCTGTGGTGAGTCCGAGCTGTTTCCCACCTCGCCCCACGTCCTCACCGTGTCAGAGTCAGGGTTGCAGGCCCTCTGCCTCCCTGCTCCTCCAGCAGTCCCCAGGGCTAGGTGCTCACTGGCTTCCTTCTTCCAGCCTCATTCTGGTCTCTGCTAGTCTCTTCCTCAGGGTGTTCTTTCCTGACCCCTCTGTTCTTATTCTCTACCCATCCATTTCACTGTACGTGCCTCAGACCCTGACGAGCGTGTGGTATGGTGCACGTTTACTTGCTTGCTGACTGTCTGATGGTGTGAATGAAGGCTCCATGAGAACTGAGCTTTTCTAAAACAGGGTCACTGTGCAGACAGGCCTCATTAGACATGTGTTAGATAAATGATTGAATAGGTTTCCACAGCAGCACAGATGGTCCATGTCAAGCCCGCACGACAGAGCAGTAGGGGACACTGATGTGCACAGTGGACCCCACTGCACCCAGCCCTCTGACTTACAAAGCACTGGCTTACTGGAGGGTCATCTGTCTCAAAGTTGGTGCTGTCTTGAAGGAAGAAGAATTGCCAGTCATTAAGTTCATTAAAGACGGTCTGACTTCAGATAACACAAGGGGGTACTGCTGTCATGGGCAGAGGCATTTATTATTGTGCTTAAACCAAGTCAGAGGGAAGTAATTTAACTATGCCCCGAAGTTCCTAGAAACACAGGCTAACCTAGTCAGCGGACAAGTGTTCAGTGTGCACAGTGCAAGCGTTTCCTGCACAGGTGGCTGCACTGCACGCGCACTAACTCTGCCACACCTCCTGATGAGCTCTCCAGCAGAACTGCATGGCCCCCAAAGTCAACTAGCCTTCATTAGCAAGGTGGTCAAGGTGGTCAAGGGCCCTTTTCAACCCCAATAATACACACGTGCTCCCCGGAGAGGACATTGAGCTCCGTGGGCCCAAGCATCCACATGAATTTGAATTTTCAAGGACAGTAAACAAGTAGCTCAAGTGCTTGAACCCTTCCAGCAACCAGAACTACCTCGTAGCAACCAATCCCAGACCCATGGTTCTCAAGGCCCATCAGCAAGATCAGCATCAGGGAGCTGAGGAGGAATGAAGTTTAGAGACCCTGTCCAGATCGCTGGATCAGAAACTCTGGGATAAGCCTGTCAGTCCTCCATGTGACTGGTGTAGCTTGAGCAGTTTGTGAGCCACTGTCCCAGACCATGGCTTCTGTCCTAATGTTGATTCCCAACCCTTTGGAAAGCCCAGATAAGGTGAAAGTCAATGATCCACAAGCCAGGGTTCCATTGATCCTATTTTCAAGCCTGACCACTCTTGCAATTTTCCATTAAGCAATAGGACTCTTTAGGGAAATTAATCTAGTGTAGACTTGAGGAATAATAGGAAAGCTTCAACTTCCTCATCACAAAGATAACCAAATTGTCCTCAGTCTAGAGAATGAATAATAGGTGTGCCTTAGAAAAGCATGGTCCAAATCAATCAGCAGAAAGCCAATGATAAAAATCTATCATCTTTGCTTTAAATATTATCAGGAAAAAAGCATAAAAGTTTCATTGTTCCATATGGCATCTCTGAATTGTAATGGTCAACTTTATGCCTGAAACTTAAAAAAAAAGAAAAAGAAGCAGTTATGCAGAAAGTGAATGCTCAAAATGCAAAGAATGTGAATCAGTGAAAACATCTCACACAAGACTTTGCTTACCACACACTCTTACTCCCTGAGGAAGGTGTCTGTGTGAACATCTCCCCTGTGGCCATGGATTTAGGACTCTGTGGGTTAGTGAAAACCACCTACAGTTCAAACTATGTTCATATACCAAGGCTGCCACGTGGCATTTGATTCAGTGAGATGCCTGATAGGGACATTCTCCAGCCAGAGCCTCAGTGCCTTTCTGTCTCCCTCTCATCCATCTGGGGCAGCCAGCATTACATTAAAATGCAGCCAGAAAAATGTTCCATAAAGAACATTATTGACCAAAAGGTAAATTTTTAATAAGCCTTCAGTAGGCTCTATTCAGGAGGGGAGCTATGTCATATGAGTAGGATTTTTACAGCCCTCACTGGAATTCCCCATATTAAAAGAATGTTTTCAGTTTAGAAAGAACCCAACTGCAAAACATTCCTGAACTGTGACAATCTTTGCCACCATCTAATATTATGTGGTGGATCTTTGTTTGCTGAAGCGGTAGTGAATACCTCCTGTGGGAGTGATTTTCCCTCTAGTTCAGAGCTGGACAATCAAATGGATTAAAATGCATTGGAGAGGCAGAGGTGTAGTCTTTTGGACATGCTTAAATTACCAAGTGTCACTAATGCAGCAAAAGCCACATATTTAACAAATACCATGACACCTCACAAAAGAGGTTGGACGGTGCTGTCTGAATAAAGCTTTTGTCCAGAAAATATCTGCAGGAATCTATAGAACAGCTCCAAGGTGCAAAACCCCTCTAACCTCCAGCAGCTAAGAGGCCACTGGGCCACTCTTGGGAGTCTGGCTTTCCTGCCTCCGCAGTGGGGTAGAGTTTGGGAGAGGTGACGCTTGTGAAATGCACAGGATTACGCCAGAGAATGTGCACCATTCTCACAGAAGATCAAATACTGTGCCTTTTGTCCAAAAAGCAGTTAAATCTGCACGCCAACATTTATTCCTAGCAGGGCTATAAAACAAACAGACGAAGACCTCAGGGTCTTTGTTATACTTAGTAGATTATAGTTGGTGGGAATGGAACCTGTGGATTTACAGGTTTACTAATTTGGCCTCAAAAACAAAGATACCAACTCCAATCCAAAAGACAAAATTAAATCCAGGGACTGGGTATGAGGGGATAAGTAAAACCATTTGGTTAGAATTGAGGTCAAGTCCAGATCTTTCAGCACAATCCTCGGAGCCTCAGCTTCTCCATCTGAAATACAGAAGGATGCCATCAGCAAGTAAGGGGGGTGGTCTGTGAACTCGCTTAACACTGTGCCTGCGATTTAACCTTTCACAGAAGACACCCAGAATGTGTACACACAGTATAAATACAAAACAAATGGCGAGAATAGAAATCCATACTCCACTCCAAAATCCCAAACTCATTTGAGAATATGATGGCCACTGAGATGGTCAGGCTGTGTTGCTGGGGTGCGGTACTATCATTGGTGTGTTATGTGTGTGTGTGTGTGTGTGTGTGTGTGTGTGTGTGTGTGTGTGTTACATCACTAACCAGAATCCACTTCACAGCCAGTCAGTCTCATGTCTTTATAGCTGAGAAGACCAAGACACACAACTGAAATCTGTCTGCACACTATACCAATGAATTGATTCCTGGTGTTGCTACAGAACTCCAGGGAGCATTTATTTTTAGCCTGAGTGAACACAGTTTCCATCACCTTGAAGTTTGTCTCCTCAGCCTCTTATTGGTGAGGTTGTCGGCTCGCTCCAGCTCACCTCCAGACAGTGCCTTCTTTCATTCCCAAACACACCCAGCTCCTCATCACCATCACATGCCTGGCTTCCCTGAGGTCTCCATCCACATGCTGAACACTCTTCCAGACAGCCACTCCCTCTCCTGGTTTTGAAACCCAATCCGTGGTTAGACCAACACTTTTCAATTTTCTAAGAATGACACACATGAACCAGGGTGGGGACCTAGGAGTTAATCACAGATGAGACTGATATGTTTTACTCTTACGAGAGTTGTACTTTCCTTCAAGGCTATACAGTTAAGGGTACTCACTCTATAAGCACCTTGAACATGACATTTGTCCTTAGCTTGGAGGAATAGAAGAGCTGATCAGAAAATATGGTGTGTTTAAATTTTTAAAAATTTATTATAGTAAAAGATGCATTGTCTTTAATACCCCTCACAGCACTCCCTCTAGCTTTGAACACACTTATCCCACAGCTCTTACCACTTTCCTTGTCTTAATGGATGTAATCAAACTACAGTGAATGCTGGTGCTGGGGACCACCAACAGAAAGGCAGGCTTGTAAAAGCATTTGGTGTGTCCTCATCCACTCTATTCACTGGGTCTGGCACTGTGTGACTTCTGCCTCTTCCTCAATGTCAAAATGACCTTCAAAGGTGTTGATTCAGAGCATGGAGGAAGCCAGGCCAGCACAAGTGAAAACACTCAGGGAGAAAGACTTCCAGAACTGCTTCCATCACCACAGACACTGACCACGGTGAACAGTGGGTGCCCCCTCTCTCACCTTCACCTCATCTCTGAATTTACGTAAGCAGCAGCTTCTTCGTGGGTCCTGACCACAACAGTACTGTTGGCTCATACATCTCCCCAGATTCCCACCTTTTCCCCCTAGGGACCTTTCCCTCTAAGCAGTATGAGGATCCTGCTCTTAGCTGGTATTAGGAGACTAGGGTTTCAGGCAGGGCACTGGCCACAGACTGCTGTGAGACCTTAGCCAAGTAATTTAACTTCCCCAGGCTTCAGTTTCCCTTCTGTAAAATGGAGCGTTAGGGTTATACCTTGCTTTTCTTTTTTTTTTTTTTTGCAGTACTGGGGATCGAACTCAGGACCCTGCGCTTGCTAGGCAAGCGCTTATTCCACTGAGCTATATCCCCAGCCCCCTAGGGTTATATCTTGATCCCCAAAGTCCTTCCGGTGTTATAGTATGTGATTCTGACCCACGATAACCAGAGACCGGTGCACAACGTGCTGCTTTCCTCCTTTGCTTCTCTTTATCTGTCTTCGTGGCCTTTTGAAGGCAGCAAATAAAGCCAAAGAAACTCCAATTTGGGGCACTCTGCAGGGGTCACTGCTTCCCTCCCAGAGCCTGCCTCTTCCACAGAGATGCCCTGGCTCCAGCCTCCCTCCCTGGGCCAAAGCTTTCCCAGGGAGGAAGTGGGACTCAGCCCAAGGTTGTCTGCTGGGGCCTGGGAATCCAAGATCCGCACCCCAAGTGTGGCCAGGGTGGGGAGAATCGTGTGCCAGGCTGCAGCTCTCCTTGTGCTCCTGGGCACCGCTGCCAGCAGCCACTTTCATTAGGGCTGACAGGCCTGGCCACCAGCAGTTTCCCACAGCCCCTCGCTGCTGGAAGGAGTCCTTGCCATGAAAGTCACGCAGAGTCAGCTTTCGTCTGCTTTTACTTTCTTGTGCATGAGACCTTATTCTTCTCCCTCCAATGTGCTCTGGCTGGATGAGAGGGCACCCAGCAGTGCAAGCGCCACCCTGCTGGCCTCTCAGGCTGGACCCTGTGCACTGTTCCTACTGTTTCCCAAATTTTGCTCCTGATAAATCTGAAAAGTTTGCAACTGCTGCTTTGAGGGCACAGTTTCAAGTGTGGGAAAGATGTGATAGTGGCTTTTCACCCTAAAGGAATAAAGAGAGTCATTTGCCCAAGCCCAAAATGAGATGAATGTTGGGGGCCAGGGTTATGTTTTTAGTATAAGACAAAGATTTGCTGCAAAAAATCTCTTAGACTCTTAATTTCCCATTTTCATAATATCTGCCCTCCTGGGTCATTTGTTTCTCACCTGGTGGGCTTTAAACCCATGCTAGGAAATGATAAGGAATCTCCAGCACTATGGTCTCATGATCCCATACACTCTTGAGGGACATTCCTAATGAGTGTATTTAATGAGATGTCATAAAAAAAATACATGGACTGCCGCTGCTGAGGACCAGTCAATGGAGAGGCAGGCTCGTAAGAACATTATAGTGGGCCCTCATCCACCTTATTCACTGCATCTGGCACTGTCCAAACTCTGGTTCTTTCCTCAAATCAAAATGACCATTGAAGGCAAATGAATTGATTCAGGGTTTTGATGCAGGAGGAGGGCACACCTAACAACACCCGAAAAGAGGCCTCAGGGCTGCGTTAGGATGCGGCCAGCTCAGTGAGATGCATGTGTCCCAGATGAAGGGGAGCATTGTAAGGAGGATCAGTGGCAATGTGACCTTTACTGTAATGGTTTTTATTTGGCGGTACTGGGGATTGAACTCAGGACCCTGCGCCTGCTAGGCAGGCGCTTATTCCACTGAGCTATATCCCCAGCCCCTGTAAAGGTTTTTAAAATTTGACACACCATATCTTTCAATCACATCTTGTAAACTAAGTTCACAAAAATAAAATAGTAATGTCCCCAACAATGAAATGTGCCATAAATGGGCGGAGGGTGTAAGGAAAGGCAGAAATTCAGCATGGTGAGAGGAGAATGAGATTGCCTTCAAGTCTCCAACACCACCACATCAAGCGAAGGTGATACAGGGCCGTCCTGTACTATGATTCTTGATTGTTGTCTTATAAATCTTCTGAGCCTCCTTACAGAGGCCTCTGCTAAAATGGGTAAAAAATAATATCCTCCTTTGAGGAACAATTCAAAGAAAACTCTGTTGTCACCATCCTGCAATGGACAGTGATCTAATCCTGAAGGCTGTGCCTCTGTTTTTCCCCATTCAGTCTGAACCTCCACTCACACGGGGCACTGTACAGCAAGGTCTTTAGGACAGAAGGGTTTTCTCCCACTTCCCCATGCCCTGACACCCCTGAAGCCACTTAGCAATGCGACACAGCCCAGGCCAGCAGTGCCGCCTCCTGCTCTCCAGTGGCTGCTCCGGGATCAGACTTACCACAACCCCAGCTTGGGATTTGGCAGTGATGGGTTTCGGGATTTGTGGCTTAATGCTGCTTCACTTCAGAGAACTCATTTCCTATCTGTCTGCATATCTCAGACAGCCTTCACTGAAGGATGAGCAAGAAACTCAATTCACATGTTAAATGACTATTTGTACTGCAGATTAAGGAAGAGAGATAATTAATTTTTTAAAAGTTATGGCCAAAGCAAAGTTCGTGTTCTCATAAATCATCATGGCAGTACAAGTTAGAACCCCACAGAAATGCTCACCAGCCTGGCAACCAACAGAGGCTGGCACAGCAGCGCTGTCCTACATGGTTAACACGGAGGAAGATTCTGCAGCCACTTATGCTGTGACCCTCTAACTTCGTTCCTGGATATTCATCCAAGAAATGAAATCATTTGCACACAAAATTACTGTACAAAAATATTCAAATAGTAAATAACTGGAAATGGGCTCCTCAGTAGGAGAATGAAGAAACAAGCCGTAGTGGAGTTGAGTGTCGCGGCCTACACGATAGTCTCGGCTCCTTGGAAGTCCAAAGCAAAAGGGTCACTTGGGCCCAGGAGTTCAAGCCAGCTTTGGACCATAGCAAGACCTTCTCTCAAAGAAACAGACAAATAACCACAACAAAGAAAATCAAAGCAAGGCACAGTATGTCCAGTGAGGAGCACTCTCTGTACGCAAGACAGTGTTACTGATCCTGGCACCACCATGAATGCAACCAAATTGCATGAAGGAGAAAAAGCATATCTCTGAGTGGGCACAGACTGACCAGGAAAGGGTATGATGGGACATTAGGGGTCATTGGCATGTTCAGATATTGACAGAGTTTGAGTTATAAAGTACATAGGTGGTATGATCAAAAAATACAGTGAATGCTACTTTTTAAAAAAAGTATTACACTAAAAGATACATTGCTATTAATCCTCTCAAAATACCTCATCTCATTTCAAACACACTTATCCCACCATTCTTGCCACTTTCTGAAGCAGTTTCTGAAGTCCTTCATGTCTTTAGTTGTGCCATCCCGTTGCTTTGGTGTCTTGCATCCATAGAAAACATTTACCTTTCATGATCATTTTGACTTTGAGGAACTGCCAGAAGTTGCATAGTGCCAGAGCTGGTGAAGGAGGTGGACAAGAACCCATGGTAAGGTTTTGAGGAGTCTGCCTCTCCGTTGGATGGCACTCACCAACAGCATTCCCTGTATCTGTAATCACACTTGGTAAAGACACTCAGGAGAGAAACTGCTTCAGAAAGCAACAAGAATGAAGGGCTGGTGTACACAAAGTAAGGGGCAGGACTCACGGAGTGGCGTGTGCAAAGGGGGAGGGCTCACGGGTGGCCTGTGCAAAGTAAGGGGGAGTGTTCGTGGACTTTTTATAATGATTTTTTAAAAATGTAAACATTCCTGTGTATTTTGATTATTTATTAGACTTGCTAAAATACAGCAAGTACACACATGAAATTTGAGTGTTTTGTTGTAAATTATTTCTCTAAAGGGGAAAAAAGGGATAACATGTTGCAGAAAGGAAGGTCTGGCCTTCCCTGGAAGACAGGATTGGACAGAGTGGGCCCAGGTGGGGCAGGCTGAAGTGGGGACCTGTGGAGGCGCAGTGTGGTGGGGGAGGACCGGCTCCTGGGCCGCCTCAGTGGATAATGTGGTGCTATAGTGTATGGTGGCTCAGGCTTGTAATCCCAGCACTAGGCAGGCCTGAGGCAGGGGAGCTCCATGAGCTCAAGACCAGCCTGAGCTCCATAGTGAGTTCAAGACCAGCCTGACTACGCAATGAGACCCTGTCTCAAAAAAAATGTACTGGGGATCCAAGACCAGGACTACTGAGACCTGGGGGTCTTGGGATGAGTGCAGTTCCCCCTGGGCAGATCAGCCACCACTAGGAAGGGCAGGTGCCTGGTTATGAACAGCTGCATTTCAAGTCAAAAAACTTGCATTATAAGGAACATCAGCTCCCATTTTGCACCAGACATAGGAATGCCAAGCTAGGCAAAGGTACTTTGCATCCTCTGACCAGAGGCTCCTCAAGAGCAGCCTCTCTGTCCATCCATGGGCAAAGCAGGGCCTGCGGGGCAGGCTGGACAATGCCAGTAGGAGCAATCTGACGCAGTGAGGAGGGAGGGCATATGCAGCATAACTGGCCAAGTGAGGCAGCAGCATGAGAAGAGGAAGGACAGTGCTGTTTTGGAGCCGCCAAGGACCTGACAACCAGTTAAAATGAACAGCCACTGATAGGTTCTGAGTTTGAACAAAGCTATGGTAAAAAACACAAAAATTCAATACAGAATAGGCATTAGATGAGAAGAAATCTGGTGAAATAGAAAGGTAAAGATGACTGAATAAATCAGGTTACAAGATTATGGACATTCTGTGTCCTCTTGAGATACATATCCAGGAAGAAGTTGCCTACTAAGATATTCATAATGGTAATTTGTGAGTAGCATACATGTAGAGATTCTAAGCCTTTAGTTATTTGTTGTTTATTTGTTTTTGCATTAGCAGGGATTGAACCCAGGGCCTTTCCACTGAGCTACCTACCCAGCTGTCTTTTATTTTTAATTTTGACACAGTCTTGCTATGTTGCTAAGTTGCCCAGGTTGGGCTTGAATTTGAGATCCTCTTGCCTCAGCCCCCGAGAGTGCTGGGACCACATATGTTGTGCGCAGTTGTTTGTGTGCGACCACCACTGGCTAGTCTTTTGGTTTTTGTTTTTCTCTGCTTTCTGGAGTGCTACACCTAGGGATATCACATCTGTCATGAGTTAACCTGATACCTTTCCAAATTTATATGTTGTTACCTTAACCCCCACCATCTCAGGATGTGGCCTCATTGGAAATTGAGCTTCTGTAGGTGAAATTAGTGAAGTTAGATGAAGTCTTACCAGGGTACAGTGCGTTTTTGCCCAATGACTGGTGTTCTAAAAAAAAAAAGAGAGACAGTAACACCTCTACTAAAAAAATTACTTCACTTTTTTGAGACAGGATCTCTCTACGTAGCTCAGGCTGGCCTTGAACTTACTTTGTAGCCCAGGCAGACCTTGAACTCTCAGCAATCCTCTGCCTCAGCCTCCCAAGTGATGGGATTACAGGTGTGCACCACTGTGGCTGGCCTAGTTACTTAAATATAAAAATTAAAAGAGAAAATGTGGGACCTTGGTGGGGATACCAGGAGCTCCTACTTCCCAAAGTGGCAGCTTCTATTTGCCCACAACACTCCTGGGCAGAGGGCCACCCGATCTGCACCTAGGGATGTCATGAATCAGCCTCTTCCTGACTCATCCCTCTGGAGCCAGGCAGAGTTCTAGCTTGTCTAGGCCCCTCCGGAAGGGCAGCATGTTCCCCATTCGCCTGCTTGCTAAGTTCCAGACCTGGGGGCTGAGACTGCAAAGAGCACTTTCCGTGAGTGACACGCGGCGTGCTGGGTGACAGCAGAGCCCATGTGGGCCCTCAAAGGCCTCCACCCAGGGAGCTCTGTCTGAATCTATTATTACAATGAAACGCCTCACCCACAGCCCTGAGGCTGGGCCCAGAAACCTGAGCAGAGCCAGGCCCAGCAGATCAAAATAACTTCCAGGAATAACCCAGCCTGTGGCCTGCTCAGCCCTGCACAGCAGCCCCAGACCAGGCCTCCACCAAGACCCAGGCCTCCTCCACTTCCCCCTGGCTCCCCAAGAATGGGGTTATCATGTCTCACATACTGAAATGCAATCAGCTGGAACAATCAGCGGAAGTATGGAGCCTTCTCCGCAGAGGAGCCAAACAGGGCCCTTGTTTATCAAAGGCACAAGATTTACTCAGTTGCTACAAACTTCCAAAGACTTCCTTTCCCAAAAGAAAGGCCAGGAAGAAGGTCATGTCCTTCAGCCGCCTCCACTGAGCCAGAAGCTGCATCTGCTTTACTTCAGCCCGGCCAGGTGACCATCCCTCCATCAGCTGCCCCGGGAAAGCGCTGCAGTCTCACAGAGGGGTCCTGGAGGAGGACAGAGTGGGCTTCAGGACCATGCACAGCCGGCGACCATGACTGAGCATGCATGTGCTCATGTCCGTCCACCTGGAAGGAGCAAGGAGGGAATGGGGGAAGGAAGGGGAGAGGAGAAGCAAGGAGGGGGAGGAAGGAAAGGGCAGGAAATCACAGGAAAGAAGAGGGGAGGGGAGGAATGGCGCTCCCCACCGGCCTTCCTTGTGAACCCTGTATTAAGCCGCTCCGCATGCCAAGCCCCACACCTTTGAAGGCCCTGCTGACCGGGGCCTCCCTCTTTTCCCCACTACCTCTGGCGGGTCTTCCTCAGTTCTTATCACCACGTCCTGGGCCTGTCTCAAACCCTCCCCTGTGTCGCATCCTCCCCGCCAGAGCAAGGTGAGCAGTAGTGAGGCTCTGGGCCACTGTGTCCTGTCCTGGGTCCTTGCTCGGCCACCCTCCTCACCTGAGTCTCTTCTTCTCTGTCCCCTAAGTGGTCTGCATTCACTCACTGATCTCTGGATTCTTGGCCCCTGTTTACCCTGTGGCCTCCAGGTAAGCAGACATCTTGGGCCTGGATGTGACTCCCAAGGCAGCACCCTAATCAGAACCATCCAGTCTCTTGGGGGCATGCCAGGTGTCACAGTGCCTGTGGGCTGGCCATGGAGCAGGCCACAGACAATTCACATCTATGAACAGAGCGCCTGCACACAGGCTTCCCACTGCCTCCCCCAGGGACCTGACAAAGGGACAGGGAGGAGTTTATACGCCACCCTCCAAGGAAGTGACTGCTTCCAACAGATGCAAAGACTCTGCCAAACTCTAAGGATGAAGGGGAATCTGATGCCTGTCTGTCAGGTGATGATGAGGGATGACTTTTAAGAATAGCACAGAGCCTCTCTGCCCACCTCCTGGAGGACGCACCACTGCAGACTCAGAAGGATATCGGAGGGAGTTGGACCTTCCTCAAGAAATACAGGATACACTTTTGATGGTATCTGTTCTGCAGGGGCTCCCTGGCCTGCCTGATATGAGAAAGAGGACAAACAGCTGGCATAAATGCATGGGTACAAAATGAAAAGGAAGGCTGTCTCCAGCGAGATACAGATGCAGCCTTAGAGTTATTTGGTGGGGCGTGATGAGTGCTGAGGATTGAACTCAGGGCCTTCATATTGAACTACCTCAATAATGAGTTGTCCTCAACCTTCTCTTTTCTTTAAAACAGGGTCTCACTGGATGGCATAAGCCATCAACTTCCAACCCTCCCAGAGTGCAGAATCCTTTCTCCGTACCACAAGTCAAACAGTCTCATGGAAGCAAAAGCCTTTGGGCTACCCATGCTTCTGCTGAGGAGGACTCCCTCTGTATCTGCCCACAAGGGGAGAGACTGATGCCGGTCCTCTCTGAGTGTGACACCTCAAGGCACCTGCTTGTTCTGACACCCAGGCTTTGCTGCTTATCTCTGCCCTGTCTGGCAGTGGCCCTGAGCAGTGGGCTTGAGTGTGAGAATCCTACGTCCAGTGAGGCAACCTCCTCTAGTTGGGCCCGGCATGTTTCTAGTTTCAGCTAACTAGAAGTCAGTGCGGCAACAGCAGGGCTGCTGCAGGTATTGCTCAGCTAGGAATGAGACTCGAGGTGCTCTTGCTTGCTTCCTGCTCTCTTGGTCCCACCAGCCACAGCCTGGAAGAACTGTATTGTTCTGGGGATCTGCAGATAGGTGAGCCCATGAAGACAAGGGCTCCCTCCAACACGACACCCTGGTTAATAAGACCTCCCACTCTCAGAAGTGCCAGGCACTCTTCGATTTACATCCCATGCATCTGCAAGATGAGGAGCCAAAGCTGAAACGAATCACTGCAAGAGAAAGAACTGGGCAACTGGTTCAAAGCTCCCAGGGGACTCATTAAACTCAAAGGAGGCAGTGAGAGGCACCAGTGTTGGTAGGCAACAGCACACATGAACTTTGCTCATGATTTCAGGGAATTCACAGACACCCTGCAGTCTCTCCGTAAACCATCCCTGAGGATCTCTGAGGAACTAAGGCCAGACACTGAGTCAGCAGTAAGCACCAAACCTGTGGAGACTCGGGCGTCCTGTGATGGGAGCTCACTCAGGGAAAGTGGACGTGATAGAAGCAGACCACATAAAGGTCATCATAGCAGCTATGAAGAGCAGGCAGAGGAGGTAAGCATTCTGGGAAGATATGGGACTGAGTTGATTGGAAGGTGGACAAGATTCCAGAAGGAAAACTAGGAAAAACAGATACTCCATGTCCAGAAAAAGCCCAGAGTTTTTCACATGACAACAGTTTGCAGCTGCGGTCACAGCTAAGCCACTGGCCAGCCCACTGCTGTATTTGTGTTGAGTCCTTTTGATGACAGCATGGATTTTGAGAACAAAGCTCCAGGCTGTGGATGTGTAACTAGAGCCCAGGCACAAAAATAGCTCTCTTCACACGCAGGCAGAGGGGCTGATCTCATGGCTTTGAAAAGGGCTTTGTCATTTATATAACTTAGAGGATTCCTCAAAAGCCACAGTCAGGTGAAGGTCTGAACGCCTCTGTCTGGCTCGATCCACCACGTGTAATACTCTTTTAGTCATTTGTGACTTTCCTGATTAACATTTCCTTCTTGCTGAAAAATCTAATGTCTTTTGAAACTGTTTTGAGATACAGGTATAACAGAAAATAATTTATCAGATTAGAAGATTAGAGATCTCATAATGATGTTAAAAGAGAGATCAGGAAACCATATGTGAATCTTCAGAGAGTAAAGTTTTCTGTAAAGAGACAAGTACACATAAGCACTGAAGTCTGGAAATGTCCCTGGAGGGCACAGCCAGCTTGCATCCTGCTTCACTCTCTCAATTTAAGTTTATACTCATAGAGGTCAGTACAAAACCACAAAGAGCTCTAGGTTCGTAATAGGTAATGTGGAGAAATTAAGATAATTTGCTATGTGTATTTTCATATATTTGTTCATAAATAAATACACAAATAGTTACATATAAATCCTTTACCTATATAAAATAAATTGCATTCATCTATGACTGCATTTCCTCCTATGCTTTTTAAAAGATATTTGTAAATAATTACTTCAATATGTTGTATTTTATTGAACACCATCCTGTGTATGTTCTATCATTTTTAATTCTTGTATAACATGTTATAGAACTAGATTCTATGGCAAAGTAATCATTGTTGCATTATTCGATATTAATTTTTTTACCTCATAATCCTACTTAAGTGCTTCATTATAAGCATAACTTTCTCTTAATTTGAATTATTTAATTCTCAGGAATATAATAATGAAGTCAAAGTATAGCATATTATGGTATATTCTTGATGGCAATTACCAAATTCTCAGAATAATCAAACATATGTGCACTTGACCAGGAATATCTGGATTCCCCTGTCTGTGGAATAAACACCTTGTTTGTGCTGCTTTTCTTCACTGATAGTTTAAATGATGTTATCATAACGGGGCTTGATAGTTACATTACTGTGTTTCATTATAAATGTGTAATGAAGGTTTATTTCCCCTAATATCCATTGAATACATTTACTACTTTTATGTCCACTTCTGCGAAGTGCGAGCTTTCCTCATCATTTATAATCCTGAGGAGTTTTAATATGCTTACGGACCTGTAGGTGCCTGTATGTTTTCCACACTGAGTCTCTGCATCTGTTACCGTTACACTTGCTTTTTGCACATTGCTGTTATCTGCAAGTCATTATTACCATACATGCCAAGCTCTGTGCTGAGTAACTTCATTACAGCAGCCAGAGAAGAAAGTGTTATTCCCATTTCTCAGTGAAGAAAATAAAGGCTTCACCACTTACACATTCTGGCCAACATCACAAGACTGAAAGTGTCAGAGCTGCACTGTGGTTCCATCCTGCCCTGTGGTCCTTCCATACAAGAGTTCTAGAACTATCTGTACAGCTTCTTGCTATCCTGCTATGGCTCATGTACCAGGGTTTAATGACACAGGGTTGTAAGTCTATATAGCTACGTGTGCTCATTTTCCTTCATAGCTCTGTTTCTCAGGCATCACAATGACCCCTGTGCCTGCCTCTGTTGATCTCACTTAATATGGTATTTCTGTACGCCTCACCTATGCACTTTTTGTTTTATAGAGATAGTCTTGGTGTCACAGAAAGTAGACTGCCACCATGGACTGGAAACCTTCTTGTCACACGGACAATTTGGTTTCGGAGAGATTTTTCGTAGTTCAATTTATTCAACTTAATTTTAAAATTTGTGTGAACAATATGATTTTCCAAGTGGGAGGAGGAAAAAGAAGATTTAAACAGTTATGCTTTGGCCAAGAGTAGAAGTGAGACAAATGTGAAGACTCTGACCTCTCCTCCCTTGATGCCATGCTCAGTGGCTGCTGCCCAGTGCCAGGTATAACAAGCCATGCAACTTCTAAAGCCGTACCCCGGGGTGTAGCCCTCCACCGCTGGTATGCTCAGGCCCAGCCAGGGGCCTCACCCTTCTTGGCACCTGGGTGTTCTCTGCTGTTCACTTTCTATCAAATTCAAGCCCAAATGCTAAGACTCTGGCTTAGGTGTGTCATTCTCATTGGAACTGTGGGCATCTAACCCCGAACAGGCCAGTGGCTGCACTCTTGCCACCTAAGTGTCCTGGTGTGCTGCCCACATGTGAGACGCCAGCCAGGCACTCCTTTGAGCTGCATTCTGTCCCCAGAGCTGGCAATGTGACTCATCCCAAATTGTGAGAACACAGCTATGTCCGTTGTGTTTCCGGGGTGACCAGAGCTATTGTCACCCTGGGATACAGACTGCTGAGTGTCCAGATCTGCAGCTCTGGCTGTTGTCCTTTGAGCAATTCTATTTACAAAGGTGCTTATCAAAGTGTCAGCTCCCACAGTCCTGAACTAGAAACCAGCTCCTTGACAGCCGGCTCAATCTCCCCTGCTGTGGAGGAGGTGAGAAGGGTCACTAACCAGTCTTCCTGGTTGCACAAGATGCTGGCTGCCTCTGGACACAGCTGGCCACTGTCTGTACCTGCAGAGCCCCAGCACACACAGTGGTCAAGCTTTTCTTTCCTGCTCTCGTGGACCTTCAGCTTGAGCATGGCTGTCATTTCAGACTTCCTACTTTTCTCGAGCTCTTGCATCAGCTGATTTACAGGCCTCTTGCACTCATCTTTCTCTTATTGCTGCTGGCAACTCCCTGGCTCTCCATGTTGGTCATTTCCACTGCAAGCCTATTTATTTCTCAGTAGTGCATGCATGTGCTGAGCTCCAGGCAGTTTAACTTTGTCCACCTACCTGGTTCTACAGCCAGCCCCTGCTGGATGCCCTATCTGTGTGTGTGTGTGTGTGTGTGTGTGTGTGTGTGTGTGTGTGTGTGTGTTTACCTGTTGTTCATTCTGTAGCTGTTAAGATACCTAGTACATCCCATAGTGATAGTCACAATCTCTGACTCTTATCATAATGGTGAGTCAGAGGTTAGGAATGTGTGAACCAGGCTGTGTCAGCTTCCTCGGGCCACTATAAAACAGCAGCAGAATCTGGGAGCAGGGCTTAAAACAACAGATACTATTCTCATAGATCTGGGGTCCAGATGTCCGAAATCCAGATCTTGGCAGGACCGTGCTCCCCCTGAAGCCTCGAGGAGAGAACATTTCCTTGCCTCTTTCAGTTTCTGGTGCCCAGGGCGCTACATACTGCCTGAGGTGGCGTCACTGCAACTCTGCCTCCATTGTCACCTGTTGCCCTGTGCTCTCTGGCTTCTCCTCATACAAGGACAGCAGGCCTTTTGGGCCAAGGCCAAGGCCGACCCAAGTCACCTCATCTTGACTTACACCTGCAAATACCCTTTATACGGCCACAGTCACAGATAATGGGAGTTGGGATTCAGCACATCTGTCAGAGGGCTGCACTTTAACCGCAACAGGTAGAGCTTGTCTCTGTCTCTTTCTCATTTGCTTCTTTCCACATCTGTCTCTGGCTTCACGGGGACCCGTTCTGTCCCTGTCTCCACCTCTGGTCCACAGTTCTACTCAAGTCTGCACCAGCATCTAGTGCAGGAGGACTTGGCATCGGCTCCTGTGGAGGTGAGATTCAGTCCAAGCTACAGGAACAAAACACTGACGACGGTGCCTCCCGCCTGGTGAGGGTTGTGCAGAAGGCGAGTGGCTGGCCCTTGAGGTAATTTAAGGGAGGCATTTGCTTGGTCTCCTGACCCGGAGGCCAACACTTCTACCAGAATACCTTCAAGCTCTGGGATCTGAGCCTGGCCTCTTCTCAGGTCTCCCTCTGCCCCAACAGCAGCACTTCCCTCTACACCTGCTCACTCCTTCTGGGTAGAATGAGGCTTACGGTCAGGGAGAATAGACGTGCACACCCAAGTGACCCCAGGCAAGGTCTTCAAGATCTGGGCAACACACCTGGTGTCCAGTGGGGCTGCTTCCAGAGGAATGAAGGTGGATACAGAAGGGTCATGAATGCCCCCAGCTTTTAGTGGACCACCCACACCAGAGGCCACTACGCAGACAGGAGATGGGAGTCCAGGTCACGCTGAACAACAGGAGACGCATGTGTCCTCGGGCTCTTCTCCTGCACTGGCCACCTGGGGGAATGATCAGGTGAACGAGGCCAATCCCTCTGAGGGGCCCTCAAAATCCTCCCCAAACACTGGTCTGGGCAGCATGAGCAATAAGAGGAATTGACACAGAAATGAAATCTCTCTGCCACCCCTTGTTTAGACCTGGAAGGACAAACACCCCACTTATTCTGGTCTGCAGCTGCATGACCACTATTACTGATTTGACCAGCAGACCCACCGATCTTCCTGGCCTGTAGCAAGTGGGGCTCAAGACAGAGAAGGCAGGAGCTAGAGACACACTGTGAAGCTGTGCGAACTTCTCTGCAGTCTGGCCTTGGCCTGCCGCTTTCCTGTCTGTCATGCAGCCCTTTGCCCCTGTTACAGTCCCATAGGCTTCAGATGTTTCATTAGCCCACACTTGGGGTCATGACATACACAGTCCGCTCCAATGTCTGCGTCCATTCCAGTGTACCCAAAGGTGAGCCTCTGGGCTTCTGGGAAATAGCTGCCAAGGCAGGGAGAGTGGACACAGGCGCTGCCCTCCCTGGGAATGAGGAGTGTGCAAGGCTGCATGGAAAGAGCCAGGCTGGGGGCTGGGCAAAGACAGCCACAGCAGAACTGCAGGCCCGACCAGGCTGGGTGTATTGGAGCAAAGGCTGAGAGGGGAGGACTTGTGTGGGGCAGGGATGCTCCACTGCTGCACACCTAAACCTGTTCACCTCAGACACTGGGGAGCATCCAGAAAAAGCAAGGCCTCCGGGGTAGGCTGAGGCAGGCTGGAAGGAAAATGTGGTGATCCTGGCACCACACCCCCACGGCCACCACAGTTGAGATGCTTTGGGGTATACATAATGTGATCAAAAATTACTACAAATGTTTAACTTTTTCAAAACAATTTATTATATAATCTCTCTCAAAATTGCAAACACACTTAACCCATTGCTCTTGCCACTTCCTGAGGCAGCTCTGGAGTCCTCTTTCCTGAGGGTCTTTAGTTGGGCTGTCATGGCTGCCTCAGTGTCCTAAAGTGATTCAAAACCTTTGCCTGTTATGGTCATTTTGACTTTGAGGAAGAGCCAGAAGACACGGTTAGAATGGTGAATAAGGTGAATGAGAAGACACTGTATGTTTTTTTGTTTGACAGAAATTTCTGTAAACAGTTCATCAGTGAGCAGTGATCAAACAGACCAGTGAATATTTAATTTTAAAAATGATTACAATAAAAGACACACTGCCATTATGTCCCTCAACATAGTCCTCCTCTCTTCAAACAGTTATTCATTGTTCTTGGCAATGTGTCTTTTCCTGTAATCAGCTTTTTAACAAAAGTAAACATTGATTATATTTTCCAATCACCCACACGTCTGTGTGTGTGTGTGTGCGTGCATGCATGTGTGTGGCACGCATGCCACACATCTTCTTGCTGCCTCATTGAGGTTCTTTCTAAAAATGAATCATCTCTTCCCTCCTTGCCTGACCATATTAAGTCACAAACCACTAGCTCTCTCCCCTTTGGGTCACTGCAGCTGGCACCTTGTCTGCACTACTTCTGCTTCAAAGGAAACTGAACTCAACCCTAAGCTGTACAGGAGTGAGGGTGTCTTAGCTCTGCCTGGGCACAGGGGCTTCTCCCCACGGACAGAAGCCCCTGAGTCAGTCCAGAGGCCGGAAAGGAGAGAAGAGAGCAGTACGCTGGGCACTGCTTTCACATGCCATGTAATAGGAGCTGGTGGCAGGGCACTGGGGCAGGTCCTTAGGCCTTGGCTGCCCACGGATACCAAAGGGGATGGGCCTGTGTAGGCTGCTGGGCCTTCACCTCTCCCTTTCCCACCTCTGACAGTCCTGTGGCTCCCGCTCAGGTCCCCTCATATCAAACCCAGGGACAGGGAGAGACACAGTAAATCGAGGGTCCCTTGGCTGTGCTGATCAGGGTCCATGACTTGGCCGTGTGTTAAAACAAATCACTTCAAAACATCCCTTAATTTTAAAAGAAACAAAGAAACAAAAATCTCTTATAATGTCAGCAGATGGGCAGCCTGAAAATGGAGTGCAAGAGGAGAAAGAAAAAGCCACCGTCTGGAAGTAATGTCCCACCTACATTTCCTTTTCTGGAAACACTGAAGAACAGAGTATAACATATGAACCGATGTGGTGATACATGCCCATAATCCCAGCTCTTGGGAGGCTGAGGCAGGAGGATCATTGTGAGTTCGAGGTCATCCTGGACTACATGGTGAGCTTAAAGCCATCCTGAACTGCATAGTAAGACTCTGTCTCAAAAAGGCAAACAAACAAACAAAATTGAAGTATAACATGTGATCAAAATATCAACAAATGTTTAAATTTTTGAAAATGTAATACATTTAGGATAGATGTGTTTAAAGACAGGAGTCTGTTGAAAGGGATTATCAGCAATGTGTCCCTTACTGTAATAGATTTTAAAAATGTAATCATTCACCATAATTTTCAACCACACCTCATAGAAGTAGATGGCCCCCTCTGAATTCAAAATAGTGAAATGCTTACTTTCTTGTGAAGCTGATACAACAGGCAACTTTTTAAAAACTTGTTTCTTCCCATACAGGTTCCTCTTCTCTGTCTCTTGTCCACCTACCCGGGCTGTACAGAGAGCAGCTTCTGGAGTCCAGAGTCCCCAGAGAGGACAGTGACAGGAAGGGAGGCCTGTGCCACATGGCAGAGGGTGGCAGGAGCCCACCACCCCCTACAGAGATGCTTCTAATGGGCAAAGGCCTGATTGCTGCAGCGTGGACATTTGGCACGTTTTTATTTTATGAATGTTAACACACTAGGAACTTATAACACAGCCAAATAGTTAGCTCAAAAGCTCTGTGAGAGATTGTCTCTGAGGGCTCATTAATGTGGTCTGTCAATGGAATGCTCCAGAATTGGAACCCTTAACAGGAGCTTTCACCCAGGAGAAGGGAAGCATGTGGCTGCAGGGAAGCACCTTGGCCTTGCACTTGCCTCGTCTCCAGGGACTGGGGGAGGACGGGACAGAGAGGATACGACAAGAGCAGAATTTAGGGAAACTCTCTTGGCATGAAAAGCACAAGAAGGGTCCGACGGTGTTGGATGCAGAGAGGGTTAGAGGCTCAAAGTCACGTTCTGACAGCCACGCTCCCTCGGTCACCTCTAAGCAGCCCTACCGTTCACCTGGACAGATCTCCTAAATTGGCCTGGCCATTAACACCAGCGCTGCCGCCCCTGCCACCCAACCCCAATTCCCAAATGCACAGCAGCGCTTGCTGAACTGTGCCTCCCCTTATCGTTCTGCACATAGAGGCAAATTCCATCGGTACTTTGAAGAGTGGTTGTTTGCGATTCTACTCAAGGGTTACAATGGCATAAGGGGGCTGGACACAGGCAAGGAAATACAGTCCTAGAGTTCTCAGTGCGATGCTGCCTCATAAACACTTTATTAGTGAAGGAATGGGTGGATGAATAAGTGAAGGGTTGAGTTCTTTATTTGCATTTGCGGGCAGAGCTGAGCTCAGCCGAATTCCAGTCAGAAATTTCAAAGATGAAATTTCGGATTCCAGATGAGGACTTCCTCTCCCCTGTGCTCAATTATTCACACCACCCGCGGCAGCCTGCGGGGAAGTGCTAAATGGAAGAGCCATGAGCCCCCGTAGACCGCTTAAATAACACCCCCAAATGTCCACCCAGACGCCCGCTTCCCAAGTCTGGGATCCCAGTTTATCCTGAAAAATGTTAGTTGGCTTTACCTCAGAATAAAAGGTTTGTGGTCCTTACAGGAGTTCTTTGGTCAAATAGGATGTGGAAGTACTACATACATTTCTGTCTTGGATTCTGCATTATATACTAACACACACACACAAAATTCTAAGAATGATCTAAAATAAAGAAGCCTACTTAACTTCATTTAACTTATTTCTGAAATTTATTTATCCAAAAGAAACCCCTCTTGCAAAGTGTGGTAAGAGAACTATCATTTTCATCAGGGTTTCAATGTCGCCAGTCAAGAGTACTTCTTAAGACTCAGTTCTGACAAATGATATATAAATAAAACTCTACTGTGTGAGACCAGTGGGAAAAATTGTGTGATTCTTCACCTCTCTCCTTCTTCTTTCTTCACTGTGGATACGATGCAAGAGGTAGAGCAGCCATTTTGCTACATTACGGTGAGTATAAGCCAGGTGCTAAAATGGAGGAGGAAGGGGTCAGAAGAAATATGATTTGACCATATGTTTAAACTACTATACTATCTCCAGACTGGTCATTTTCACCTGAGAAAAACAAACTTCCTGTATTTAAGACTGGTTCTCAATCAGGAACAATTTTCCACCCCCAGTGGACATTTGGCAGTGCATAGAGACACTTTTGGATATCACAGCTGGGAGGGGGGTCTTGCTGGTACTGGTGGGGAGAGAAGGATGCGTCTTGATGCTCAGCAGTGCACAGGGTGACCCACAGCAGAGAACTGTCCACCCAAAATGGCAGGAACCAAATTGCACTTTCCCTCCCTCCCTACCATCCAGGCCCTGCTTTATGCGTCTTCTTGTACACTGCTCTGTGTCCTCTTTGCTGACCAAGGCTCTTTGCTCCTCCTCCATGAGGATATAGCCAGACAGACAGCTCCTGAGTCTCTGAATTCCTGAGTCCTAATTTCAAACTACTGAAAGAAAACTTACTTGTATTTCTGAGTCCAAATCCCTATTTTCCTGGAATAAAGTATGTGATTGTCCTATCTTCGGTCAGGTTCCAAGCCATGTAGCTTGATATGGCTGTCACATCCCTGGCTCAGGGCACGGCAGCAGAGGCTAGGAGAAGGAGGTTGCCTATAAATGGAGTCACTGACTGGGAAGACTACCCTGAGGCTGTGGCCTTCAAGATGGGACTCACAGTCTCAATTTTACAGCCTTCCTGGCACCTAGTACAGTGCCCTGTGCTCTGGCCCTCCCTCAGGCTCCCCAAGGAAGTCCACAGAGGGCCTCCTCCAAAATTTTTATATTCTTCTCCAGTCCCATTGGGATCCATCAGATTCAAAACTGAAGGCCAAGCCAGGAGAAGTGGCACATGCTTGTAATCCCAGTGCTCTGGAAGGTTGAGGCGCTCAAATTTGATTCCAGCTTGGGCAATTAGCAAACTGAACAAAAAACAAACAAAACAAAACTGCAGGCCAACCCAGAATCCTGCTCTTTGCTTTTCCTAGAATTATGTAAGAAAGAATTTTTGAAAGTCATAAGTGCATCCGTGTTAAATATCGCTATTAAATTCACTGCCATGACAAAGCCTTGGGAAATAAAGAATGTAAGTAAAAAGTAAATTTCAGTTCACTTGTTTTCTTGTTTCCCTATACTTTTCTATACCATTCTCTCAGCGTTTGAAAGTGAAGCATACTCACATGCCAACATTTTTTTCCAAAACCCAAGTAAAAAATAATCTAAGAAGAATTTGTTAAACTGGAATTCCTGCCCCTTCCTGAACATCTTCACCAGTGGATTTAGACCTATAGTTTTCTTCTAGAGGACCTCAGACCTCTGCAGGAGGTAGGTTTGGGATAGAGGGGAGAAAGATGTAGAAAAAGCTAAGGAGATATGTCCATCTTGTCATTGGAAACCTGGCAATACTCAAAACATCTGAGGCAAAAAATGAATCAAAACCTTCAGTGAGTCCAGGAGCAATGAGCTTGATAATGAAGCCTGCATATTTAATTGCAAAGCTGCTGTGTGTCTGTTTGACTGAGAATGTGCACAGTCCATCTATGCAATTTGCATAGAATTTGAGGAATGTGAGGATGTGAAATATTAGCAACTCCATATAATAACTATGGGAGATTTTTTGTTTCTGAGTTTTAAAAACTGTCATGGAGCTTAAATATATGTTGAGGAAAGTATTTCCTTTGTCTTTTTTGTTTAGAAAATTTTCTTTTAGACCAACAGACATCACCATTTATAATGAGTGCTTCGGGATAAGAAGGCTGTAGTTTCTGATTATAGCTACAAGTGTTTTAATAGTTACCATAATTAATCATTAAGAGAAGTAGTTTTCCTTTATACATAGAAGACCAAACCTGTAAAGAAAATATAAAGACGAAAAAGATGTTAGGGCACGATCTTTCGTAAGGCACCAGCTCTTGGAGTGAGATTGGTGTCCGTCAGCACAGTGGGCGTGGAGATGTGGATTTTGAGGAAGTGTCTCATGAGATGGTTTTTGCCCTCAGAGTGTGGTGGTAAAGAAAACGCTGTGCTGTCTTTAGCTAGTGCTATTCAGAGAGGAGGCACAGGAGGAAAGTCAGACCCAGGCTCTGTGGATTTCCTCTGTGTTTGCAGACATGGCTCGCACTTGCAGGAAATGTGCCCCAGACAGAAGAGAAGTTGTCCCCTTGTTATCAGTGAAGCAGAAGGGACTAAAAGGTGCTGAAGAGGGTAGCACATCAATGCATGAAGGAGCAAAGAAAGGATGCAGCCAGCTAGATTCATTTCCTTTTTTGATTTTTGGGAGGCCAACTTTCATTTCCCCCAAGAACATGCGGAGTTGGCATGGGAACTCCCAGCGTGGCCAGCTGGGGTAGGAGCTGGGGACAAAACTCTGAGGTTTGGGGCAAAATGAGAAAAACACAGAATGCTGGAAACCCCTCAGACACAGTGGCATTCTACCTGTCGCTCCACATTTCATGTGGGTGGACAGTGCCTTCTGTGTCAGGGTAACAGTGGAGTTAGAGGTGTGTATGTGTGTGTGTGTGTGCACGCATATGAACTGGTTTTTACATGAATCTGTGTGTGGTTCTGTGGTCTGTTTTGTTAGCAAGAACAAAAGTTACAGCGGGCGTTTGGCTGTATGGTGGCTAGACAGGCAGCTTCTTTTTTCTTTTTTGCATGCTTGGCTATAAATGTCCAGAGGAAGTGAGTCCACATGGCTGATGACCTCATTTCCACCATTTCTCCAAAGCCTTGTTAGCCACGGAGAAGGCTCACTCAGCCGTCATACCCTGGAGACTGCTGGGAAAGGACGGGCCAAGGCTGTCCCCGTCGCAGCTCATAGCACCAGCTGCTCAGCCGCACTCTGCCCTTGCCCTGGGTTTCAGTTGGCCGCATCATTCTCTAGACAGTAAAATGAGGCAATAACAGTCCCCAAACATGAAGAACGCAGGCTCGGGGTCCAGCCAGCAGGGTGGCAGCATTAGTGCCACACAGAAAGATCCACCTGTGGCAGTGATAAAGGTTTCCTATGATCATGGCTTGGAAATTAGTCACTCAAGATCAGCATGGCATCTATTATTGATGACATTTGCCAAACCAGAGATAGAGTGCTTTATCTTGAACCAGTGACAATGATAAATGGCTTTTATTAAATCAATAGATCAATTCAAAGACAATAAGTCAAGACATCCAAAAGTTGATCAAGGTAATACACTACCACAGTGAGCGCACAGGTCAGCCGGCTGGAGTGGACCCCTGAGACAGCCCATGGATATGCAGGGTGAAAGTCACATTCTCTTCCTCCATCTTCTCACTCCCTCAATTTCTCAGGAAAGTAGAAACTCATTACAGTCTGCAGTTCAATGCATTTTATGCATATGGTACAGAGGCTTTGTGCACTGTAGAATCCTGGGGAGAGAAAGTCTGTGAAACACCAATGAACTCTCCCTGCCATACCAACAAAGTAGTGCCCTGCACAGTTCAGTCCTAAATACTGTCACTATTTGACAGATCAGAAAACTGAGGTTGCAGCAAGGGGTAAGCAAAAGCTAGAAGTGGGAGGAGGATCACAAAGCTCAGATCACGGATGTAGAAAGCACAAGTCCTGACCACAGAAGGCCTTGGAGTTCCCTTGCTGTGGCCATGTGGAAGGGAAGTGGCAGGCCCAGGATGCACTCCTGCATGTTGAGGCCAGTCTCTCATTTCTTGATACACACACACACACACACACACCATCTCCCACATGCAAACTCACACACTCAAGTGAAGACATAGGCACACTCACACATAAGCACATACACACTCACACACACAGAAACCCTCATACACTGATATGCACACATACAAACACAAATCACACAGATGTCCACTCTGTCCCACATCCTCACACATAGGAAGGCCTCAGCAGCCATTCCCTTGCTGCTGTAACCCCGCCAGCTCTTCCGCACCGCAGGCTCAGACCACTGTGAAGGTACTCAGTACCTGTGAAGGTGCTGCAGACTGTCACAGCTACAGTGGCAAGTGGGAAAAAGCACCAGATTCTGAGAACAATCTGTCTGTGTATTAAAGCAAAATCAGTATTTATGGAGGATTGGTGGAGTCTGCTAAGGATGGGGTGGCTGATCATCAAGAAAGAAAAGGAAAGACGGTGATAGTTTTTTCTTAAGCTTCTATCTGGAAAGAGTAGATCTTCGAAGTACAGGCTGGGTTTACCAAACACAAACTGCTCTGGAAACAAAAGCATTACTGAGAGCATTATAGAACTCACAGATCAAGAGAAAAGTATATGTATTCCATTCTCGATTTCTCCGGCAAAACCTCTCACAAGGGGCCAGTGGTTCTCTCTTTGCAGTTTGTTCAGATTGAGGCGGGTGAGTCTCGGGCTGGTAGATGGGACTCACTGGCATAGTGGTGTGGGTTCCTATCCACCCCAGGATGATGCAAGTGAATATATCCTGGCAGAAGTGGCCGGGGACACTACATGTTCTACGTTGAAAACTGCTAACTGTAAAGAAATGTCAAAATTTAATCAGGCAGTACCAACTGTTTTTGGTTAGTCCACGGTGAAGGTTATATGCTTAACAAACTGAAAAACCATAGTTTTTAATTGAATATGCATTGTGCTCAAATAACACTGCATACATGTGTAATTAAATAAGAAGCTGTTAAACCATACGTGTCTGAACCCAAACAGCACTCAGTCAAATAAAGTGAGAAAAACAAGAATTAGAGAAATTGAAGAAGAGATATACTCAAAGTATTGCCATAACAGCTGGTGTCCTGTGGAGTCATGAAGGAAATGTAACCCAAAAGCTTCTAGATGGGGCATGATATACTGAGGGAGAGGTATGTATGGGGGCCAGGAGAAAGAGGAGAGGCCAAAAAGTACATTTTACATGAAGCAAGCTGTGAAGTAAGAGGTGCCAAATTCCAGTCACCAGTCAGATTTATGGCATGAGAAAGAAGAGTTAGGTTAGATTTTGTGTGCATTTCAGTCCTCTGATGAAGGCCTGTGAAGGCCATGACTAAGAGTGGTAGGTTTTATTTAAAGAGAAACCAGAGATATTGAGGGTTCAAGAAAAATAGTCCCATGATCAAGAGTTCTGTGGCCATAGGCTGGGGGAGGGATAACCCAGTGTATGAATGGAAAATGGGATCAAGTAACTGAAGCAATTTCTCTGGCAGGGCACAGGTGGGCTGATGTTTGGACATGAAGAGGAAATTCACAGATGACCTGGAAGTTAACAGTCCAGGTTTGCAGGACACAGAAGCTTGCCTGGTAATTGGGAAATACAGAAAAGATGCCTGTCCAAGAAAAACATAATGCGGGACTTGGATTTAGATATGTTTAACTTTAAATACTAGCAGATTTCTAAGTAGAAATTTTTACCCACAATAATTCATTATCATCATAATAAAAAGCATCGGAACCTGGCCTGCACTAGCAGAGTAGAATACAACAGTTTTGGAAGCATCAGTTTCTAGAACTTGAACCTTTCTAACATGGTGGAAAGACATTGGTACTAAAGATGTGGTTTCTGTGAGAAGCTGTCCAGGCTGGGAGCACCTAGCCCATGAGTAGGAGACTTGTGATTTGTGATTATTCTGATTAAGAAAAATATCATTTAAATGACAAGTGGTCACTGTCAGACTATCACAGGATTCTTGTTCCTGACCAAATGAGCACTTAAAAAAAAGAAGTTATTAATATTCCTTCTTCTTCTTTTCATTTTGTAATAACTTTGGAGGGAATAATCTGAGCCATATGGATAGTTGTGAAGGTACATGTCTTGCCATGTTTCCTTAGCCCTCCCTCTCTTTCTCAGTCTACCCTTGTTTCTGAAGACCTTGACAATTTTGAGGACAGGTATTTTGTGGAACGTCCCTCCGCTGGTTTTGTTTTGACAATTTTCTTGTGACTAGACTGCAGTTGATGGGCTCAGAGAGGAAGACCACAGAGGTAGTATCATACCATCTCATCAGCTCAAGGGCACACCCATCTATATGATTTACTACCAATGGTATTAACCTTGATCACCAGTCTGAGGTAGTGTTTGCCAAGTTTGGTCAATGCCAAGGGAATTTTGCCTTCCCCTTCTCCATTCTCTATTCTTTGGAAGAGAGGCACTAAGTCCAACCACCCTCAAGGGCATGGATAAGAAGACAGGGGAAATTTCACTCCAGGATTTGGGTGGCAGAGTATCTGTGTAACTTACCGGAAATTCTTACTGTTGTAAGAAGTATGTGTCCCTTTCTTGCATCTACTTCTTTATCCAATCATTTATCTCTGACAATATACACTCAGGTATCTTCACACCTTGGCTTATATTTAATACAGTACTATATTACTTGTGCTTTTGCTCAATTGTTTACAGCTTTGGCTATTGGGAGATTTATCAGTTGTCTGATAAGCCACAATTTGTATGTAACTAATCCATTCCTCACTTTATGTTACTATGAGATGCTGCAGGCTAGCCTGGGTTTTCCGTGGCCCAGTCTTAGAAAGCCATATCTCCACAGTACCCTGGTCCCTGTCACTGCAGAATTGGATTTAGAAAACAAGATGTGAGCCCAGAATGTGTTTGGTGCTGCTGGAGTGTTCCTGTTCCCACACCCTCTCAGTGGACAGAGCAAGGACACACTTCTATTATATCATTCATATATATGTATCATTTGGGCCTCTGACCCAGCAGGCCTTCCCCTATGTATATATGCCTGCCCTCTCTGCCACGGAAGAAGCTGGCTCTCATCAGTCACCATTCTTTACTTATTTGCTTGGCCCCAGTGTATGTGTAAATCTATACCCTTACTGAGCGCTTCTATCTTACTTTTGACACACCAAACATTCATGGATTAAATTTGAAAACAATAAAAACTTGGAGGAAATGTAAAGGCTCATGGGTAAAATTTGGATTCAAAGGATTTTAACATTTGGCTAGGAAAAGAAAACAATTGGCTAGGAAAATGAATCCAGGTAAAAGTAAGACAACATGATACACAGGGATTCAAAAAAAAGCAAATGACATAAGTAGAAAATAACAGAGACCAGGCTTGCCATCAATTTCTATGAGAGGGGAAAGAGGTGGAGGATTTGGCTGACCACAAGCACAGGGTATGATGGTGTTGCTAAACAAAACCAATGAATGAAAATAGAATATTCCAGTAAAGGCCTCTTGGCCTATGCACAGGTCAGACAACATTGCTCAGATGCAAACATTTATATTTATCCTTTGAAAGAGTGCATAGGGAGAGGGAGAAGAGCCATGTAAGAGGGATAAGATCATAATCTTAAAATACTAGCAGGGATTAGATGTACCCTGTGTTGCTCCAGAGGACAGAATTAAGACCAGGGAATAGACAGGGGAGGGGCAAGTGATTTACCCCACATACTCCCGATTTGTGGAATAGCACGCTTTTAGCACAGTTAGAATCCAAGGGACTTGAGGGCAATAACAAAAGTCATATCCAATAGAAATCTGCAAGAAAAAGCTACAAAAGAATGCTCCACTCGCCTGGGCTATTCGTGACAAGGCTTCTGTGAAAAATGAAATGAGAACCAAACGAAGGAGGTCAAGAGGCAGGGAGAGGCAGGGCTGGGGAAACTCTCAAAGATGAAGTCCTACTTTTGTCCAATATCAACATTTTGTGGCAAAAGAAAACATATTCCCCATCAAGAGAGTCTCACAGAGAATTGGTCAGGCAATACTAGAGAGGTGGCTGCCAATGACCACACCATGCACCATGTTCATAAGAGCTCAATAAATCCTTGGAAGGGATACCTTGGTTCTTCTGGGTTCAGAAGGTAATCAACCAAGGTGAGCTACCGGATCCCAAGGGAGTAAATCAGAGTAATCTCAGGTCAGGAGGCTCAGGGTGAAATAGCCAGTCACACTGGGATGTGTGTGATTTAATGTGCAGGAGGCTGCTTTCATGTTTTTACATGTATGTTTTTAATTGGAAAAAAGTCTTAACGACTAGGACGCCAAATTGAGGACAGAGGCTGGGGGTTCTGATGCTGCCTAGGCAGATAGCCCTGTATGTGTTCCTGCCAAGTCCTTGGGCACCCTGAGCCTCAATTTTTCAATCAATTAATAAAAAAGGATTGAGCCAGGAGATTTCTATGGTCTCATCCAGATCCAGGTGTTTTTAAGCAAATCTGTTATTTAAGACAGAATAAGTGTTACTATCCTAGAATATAATCAAACCCCTTTACCAAGCTGTGCACAATCTCTTTATCTTTCTTCGCAAAAGGCAAATGGGTTGAAACACACAAAGAAGCAGCCAGCAGCTGGCTCCACAAGTGAGTAGTCAAATGTGCTGAGGGGCAGAATATGAATGGATTCATAGTCTGCGAAGTTTGCAAATAAAGGCTCTGAAACTTGTATCAGTAGCAGCACTTCTCACTGGCCGGGCTGGAGGCAAGACCAGACATGCGGTCAGCATGAGGTAGAAAAACCTGGGCACACAGAAGCCAGGACTGCTTTGGTTTATGCAGGGAAAGACATCTGCTGTGGGGTATTCTGTGTGGGAGCCTCAGAGCACAGAGATGAGAAGGCTGCTACGACAGGAGTAGGAAGACTGAAAACTAAGACTGATTCTAGGAGCTGAATCACACGTGAGCTTAGCCCTGGGCCTGGCACCTGCTAGGCACTGGCAAATGCTGCTTGACAGAATTTTAAACTAATGGAAAAGGGGGGATGGGCAGATGAGGAAATGTTTCCCTTGTGGAATATAAATGAATAGACGTCCAGGTTGAGACTAGACCAATTTCATGTAATATATGTCATTTGCAAAGACATGTAAGGCCAATACCTGGACCAAAATTCTGAGCAGAAGATTTTAATAAAAATAAACTATGCTGAACCACAAATGGAAAGTACATGCCTGTTACCTGGGAACAGTGGATTTACTTCTGAAAAGGGGTAGGATCAGCCAAGGACATGAGCAGAACCATGTTGGAATCCTCACTTCCCTATGGTGGGAACAAGGCCTTGGTGCCCACAGGCTGCCAGGTCTGTTTCCTGGGTCCTTTCTGTGTCCACACAGGTCTGCATTTGTCTCTGGCATTGGCCATCCATATAGCCAGACCAAGGTCACAAGAGGGGAAATGTCTGTGACCTCTCAGAACTCCCTGCTGATCCTAAAGGTCTGGGATTTGAGGAAGACAGTAATTTAGAGTTGAAAAAAGGCTGGAGTTTGGAAAGCTTTGGTCTTCCTGTTACTGTCAGCAACACAGTAACTCTCAAGGTTACTCTTTCTCTTGAACTTCTATGGTGAACAAAATACTGAAATGGTGAAGAACCTGAAAGAGAAGTGATGTTCTTTCAAAACTCAAGTCACAATAAAGGGAGAAAAACAGTAGAACAAAATTTACTCTTAAATGTGGCAATTTTAATATGTGTTAAAATAACTGAATGATGAAGGACTGTACATAAATAACATGCAAATAAAATAAAGGCTTGCTGGACTTTGGCATAACCAAGTGAGTTCAGATGCATGGAAGAGTATTGCTCATGGAGAAACTTGGGAGACAGAGGGTGGAGATGGACCTGTCAAGCACATTCCAAGACCAGACGTGCTACCCATGGGCTTCTCTAGACCTGAGGATGACGGGAGGCCAGGCAAGGCACATGAGTCCTGGTCTGCAGGTAAGGAAACTAAATCTCAGAAAAGCAAGTCATTTGCCCAAATTCCACAGCAGGTAAGCAGAGGAGCAGAGACTCAAACACTAGTCGGGCTCCTCAGGCCCCTTTTTCCACTGATCCCCATGCGCCTAAATGATGGGGTATGATAGAAATTGATCTTGGAATATGTCAGCTATTGGTGACAACAGCAAGAAGGTTTGAGATCCAGACTGGGAGGCGTTCTGCTGGACTGTGAGGTCCTTGTTAGATTAGACTGACTTTTAGAAGAGTGTGACTCTAGCAAGCATGAGTTCTCTCTTTCTCTATAACCACCTCCAGCAAGACTGACCCTGGGCTGATGGGACACCTGTCAGACACTGCACATGGATCTGTCCACTGCAAGTTTGTGCAGAGAAAAGGGCACACTTGGCTTCTACTTGCTCCCTTTTCCAGATTTTGCCTGGAATTCAGTGATGGAAGCCGAGGAGCAAACATTTAAAAGCTTCCTTGGTTCCTCACTAACTTGGAACTAAGAAAGTTGACAGACCCAAGAGCTAGTGGGTCTTGGGTGGCAGGTCCAACCAAGTAGGGGAAAGGGATGCTGTTGGGTTTGCTTTTCATCCTTTTCTCCTTTCCTAGTAACAAGAGGGATGCCTGTGTAGTTAATTCTCAAGGTAAAAGCATTATCTTCTCTAAGTGGTAAGGTACTACAAGCGTAGGGCCGGAGTTGATTCTGAATGAGAATGTCACAGTTAAGAGTCTTCCAGTCTGACAACACTAACATTTCCACATCAAACTACCAAGTTCTGGAGTACCACAGGGTCAAATGAAAACCTGCTGGAGGTGAACTTAGGGTGATCCCATGCTCTGGTTCTCAAGTCTTCTACAGGCTCTGGTTCTTTGGGCCAAATTAGCCCAGAATCTAGTCCAATCTCCAGCCTTAACCATATGACAAATGTGATGCGGGAAAAGTCACCTATCCCCTCTGTGCCTCAGTTCCAGAACTAAAGCTGCAAATTTCCTGACTCAGCTCTCAGAGCCCAGGCTGAACACTGTCGGTGTGGCCTTCTGCACTAAGCCTGAACACAGGCAATTAAACAGCTCCTCACACATCAGTATAATGAGCAAACTAATGCTAGTCAAGGCTCCAAAAAGCATTTCCTTTCTTTTCCTTAAAAACTGTAAAAGAACAATCAAAGGCAAAGTTCTACAACCAAAAACTAGAGACTTTGATTTACTGTCACTGAACAAGATGAAAAATCTTAGTAAGAGACACTTGAACCTTTTAAGCATCATCTTGTGGTAATAATGACCTCTCATGCATATTTATGCACTTAGCTTTATAATAACTACTTGAAAGGCTAGGGTTTTCTCCCCCAGGGAATGAAGCTATGTGAAGTGTAACAAAATATTCCAAGTTCAAAGGTCCACATATATAAAATACAAAATGTTAGAATTCTTTCCACAAGTAGAAAGTGTCTTAGTGCTTGATAAGGGCATGTACTTACAGACTCAGGGAGAAGGTGGGCACTTGAACAATCCTTGAAGGCCAGGAAATTCTTGCCTTGCCCCTACCAAGCATTCTTTCTGAAGAGGATGGCCTGCCTTGCTGAAATGTATGCAGTATACCTGGGTCTAGACAGGTAACCTGTTCTTGGTTAAGTACTTAACAAATAATTCCAAAGAGGCCCCACAGCCAGAGTCACTTCGCAAAGCTTTTCTGTCCATTCCTCTCAAAGTAAAATCATATGACCCCATTTCCTCAGTAAGTTAATTATTTTATTTCTTTGTATGAGGCAAAACACTACTTTTATTGTTAATTAATAGGCTAAAATTAGGTTATACCATTCTGGACATGTGAAATTGAATTTAATACTTTCAAACATATTTTTTAAAGGCAGCTAAAAGTAAATGCCGTAATCTTTTCTTATTCCAACCAAGCACACATTTCCTTTCTATGAAACTTCATTTCTTCCTGCTGTTACAAATGATATAAGTGCCATTTATTTTCCATAGGCAGGGTGAAATAATAGTGAGACCTTCAGATCACATTTCAAACTTTAGTTGTTTAATAGTTGAAAAAAATAAAAACAAAAATCCAACAAAGGAGAGAGAGAATCATGCATAAGTTTTGGGGCCAAATTCATTAAATGGAAAAATGAGAAGAATTATTTAATTTTTGGATCAACGTCAGATACTTAAGATTTTTCTTTTTCCCTAGATCAAAGTGAAGATATAATAGGAAATTCAGAAATTTCTCTTCTTGAAGACATGAAGAGATAACGTGCCCATCCTAGAGAAAGACAGCATGAAAGATTCATCAGACAGTGGACACAAAATGACTTCTTGATTCTCTTTAATGAAATTCCACCTGATACATCTACCACAGCACACTGTTAATTACTTTTCTATTTACTTAGTAGACCTTCAAGTGGAAAGTAATCTATTGCCAGGGAATTGTTTGACTTCCATGCTAAGCAGGAGACATTCTGATTCTATGAGGTTGGAGACAGCTGAACTAAACTTTTATCTCATTGGCATGTCAAATTAGCACCCAGAAAATCCCAGGAACAATAACAAACTTTTTTCTACCTTCTCTGCAGAAGACCAATAGTCCTCAGAAGTCAATAAAGTGAAGCTAGGCATTCTCTGGTTCTTTGCCGTTGAAATAGATAGAAAGGATTAACTGAAGGGTTTACGCAAGGGTTGGGGGGGGTGTCTTTATGACAGATCTAACTGTAAGACCTTGGCCTTTTAAATTCATGATGTAAAAATATACTTCTTAAAATGTGCCCAGACACACAGAGATAAACAGAGAAGTGAGTTTATGTCTAAATACCTATGAAATCTATCTTCCATATAGAGGACATGGCTTTATTCCTCTACACCAGGTTTTCACCAAGCAAATACGTCACTCTGTGGCCACATCAACAGGGGCCTGACCTGCCTTCATGCCGGGGTCACTTAGGGGTCAGCTCAAAGGAAAACAGAAGCAAAGAAAAGGCCCAATCCTCACGATCACTTTAGGCTTTCCAGGCACTAGGGAAGAAGTAGCAGCTGCCAAGGAGGTTCCAGCTGAAGGCAGTTATTTCAAGCAAAGAGGAAGGAGCCCAAATCTGATGACAAGGAGAGAACAGCTCCCATTTCTCTTCCCTCAGACAAGACCGCGACATCCTTGACTTATAGATATCTTGCTGCTGAAGAATAGAGAGCAAGGCCCTCTCTCCAGTTCAATTTCTTTTCATTATTTTGCTGTGCTTTTTATTTGTGTGGTTTTCTTTTTCCTTCTCCCCAGTAAAACTGGTCTCCATGTGAGACATTGAAACAAGCCTGGGGAAGAGGCACAGAGAGGAGAGAAGAGCCCTGGTAAGGTAGGCCAGCCACTGGCATCCCACTCCCATTTCCACCATCTGGACAGGCTTGTCTCTGTTCCAGTTATCAGGCCCACTGGGTGACTGCTGTACAAATGACCCCCTCAGCATGCAGGGACCATGTCAGGTGGAAGCCTAGAGATGTGAAGTGTCTACCACGGCCAGCCCTGTTGGTGTTGCTTCAGGTTCCCCCACCTCAGCTCTACCGTGGTCAGCTCATCCTGCCTCTGAGCCTCGTCTCTGCCCCTCTTGCAACAACATGGCAACTGCGGCCTTCATTTCCTTTACTTTTAAAGGTGACATCCTGTTTCAGTCATTTTTCCTCATCGCTGAGACAAAATACCCAATACCCACAAATTAAAGAAGGAAAGGTTAATTTAACTCACAGTTTGAGGTGCATCACAGAGGAGAAACAGCACATGGCAAGAAGATGACAGAAGTTGCAAGCAACAAGTCCAAGTGACCTCAGCAGCTTCTTTCTGTCTTTTTTATATTCTGTCTAGGTTACTAGGTTTAGGGCAGGTACCAAACCAATCAGTGGATTCATTTAGCAATAGCCCACCCTTTTAATCCCAGCATCACTCACCATAGATCCACCTATGACTGCAGGAGGCTTTTGGGGGACATCTAGACACAAACTCTAATACACCCTATGACTTTCCTTACAATCCTTACTAGCTCATATCTTTCTGAAAGATCTTCAGGACCTATTGCTACATCCTATGTCCCACATCTGCTGAAGGGGGAGGAGAAGCCCAGGATGCTACTCTCCTTCTGAGCTCCACTGACACTAGGAGTCAGGCCCTTGGTCCCTTATGAAGATTTTGTTCCTCTGCTGATTCCTTCTCCCTCTTTTATGCCTGGTGTGGTGGGCACCCTTTCTTCTTTCTTGCAAATTCCCAGGTCTGGCTTTGCTCCCTGCTGCATAGCAGGACTCCTGCCCGTTGGCTCTGCCACCAAGGCTGTTTTTAGGTTTTTCACTAAAGCCTTTACATGACAGGAACATGTCCTACCAACTCCTCAAGACCTTCTTACATCTACAGAACTAGGGCCTCTCTCCTACCCTTGACCTTGGTGATAAGGGTAGACACCATTTTATTATGGGAATGTTATTTCTTTGAGGGCTTAGTTTCTCTCTTTTTTCTCCCAGTGGGAGAGTCAATTATGCATCAGAGTCTATTAATCTTATAAATAGTTATGGAGTTGAAGAGTCTGAATTGAACAGCTGAGGTTTTAAAGAAGTTGGAGTACTGGGCCATTATTATAATGAGGTTCTGTGATGTATAATCATGTCTCTGGGTGACCAGGCACAATTCTTTAAGTCTGGGAAATTATAAATGACATGTAGTTGCTTTTTCTAAATGTAAACCAAGCAGCATCCCCAAGGCCTGTGCTCATGACCACTGTGCCTGAGGTCCCACCTTGGGCATGGCATCTTCCCCTAGCTGCTTAAGCCAGTCTTCAGAGCCGGCATGTCTAAGGTGGCAGACCCTGCAGGTCAGAAGAGCCTTGAAGATGAACTCCTCCTCATCCTCTTACCTGTCCCACGGAGGGACTGGGAAAAAGGACAGCCTGGATTAAGAAGAGGAATGTTCTGCTGCCCTCTTCTACTAAGACCTGTTTGTTTGTATGTCTCTTAAATTTAGTTCAGTGGCATAAAAAAAGGAATTTATCTTTCTCCCCAGATGCAACAAACAGATGCTAGAGACCAGAGACCTTGCATAGTCAATAAAAGATAAGTTATAAAATCTATAAAACTGCTGAAAAAAATAAGAATTTCAGCAAATTCTAGGCCTTTTTTCCAGGCTGCTCTTTTGATCAACTATGGGGAGAGGGGCAAAGTTAGTTGTGCATAAAATTCCATCTGTTATTATAGCAAGGGATGAACGTGGTTAGAAGAGGAGCAGAGGACAGATGACGTGAGGTGTGAGACTGACCGAGTAGAGCTGGAGAATGGTGCTAGTGATAAAGACAAAGCTATCATAACCAATTAGCATTTAACTTTTTGTAAAGATCTTGAAGGCGATGGGTTCTTTAGATTTTAATGTGTATCTTCAAAGTAATTTTGAAAGCTATTTAAATAATGCTCCCTTTTACAACTCTCCATAATTTGATTATACAAACCATCCACCAGTTCTTGGATATGCAAATAGAACATCAAAATGATTTTTCCAATATTTTGGTAGAACTTGATGCTAGTTGCAATGATAAGAAGTGACACAAACTGCAGCCAGGCACCAGCCACCCATTTATCTGGGCATGGAAGCCGTTCAGACTTCTAACAGCTGCTGTTGAAAGTCACCCTTAATAAAAATCCAGAACCCCAAAATAGGACATGCCTGAGCTTTGCAATCAAACTCCCTTGGAGTCTAATCCTGAGGCCACCAGGATGCTTGCTGAACTTGGAAATGAAACACTCAGTTTCTCAGTTTTCCCACCTGTGGAATGGAGAGGAGGAGACAGCCCACAGGAATGCTATGAGGGTCAGTAACTGGAGTGAATCCTCAGCAGAACATGACTGACTCTAACACTACCAGGACTACAGATAGCAATAGAAATCTGAGTTATTTCTTTGGAAAAATTATGTTTCAAACAAGGATCGAGTGAGGTGCTGAGGCTGAGGCTATGCAGTGGCTAGGGAGAACCATGGTGCATTCTGGTGGAGTCATTCCCAGGGAGGACCACCCTACAGTGGCAGATGGTCCATCCTTTCAGAAGTTCCCAACTCTTGCTATGGATCAGATGTTGTGTTGAGTGATGAGGATTTGAGGATATAAAGTTGGAGTCATAATCTGACTTACAAGAGTTCATAGTTTTATGAATGATGGGAGGGCAACAATTACCCTACCATGAATTAGCACAGAACCAAGAATGGGAGCCGTTCCACAAAGTTCTAGTTGTGCCCGATCCAGATGTCTAGTTCTGCCTGAGGTAGGCCTAGAAAGCTTCTTAAAGGAGGGGATGTTTAGGTTGAGGTACAAAAAAGGAGTAAGCTTGCCAGACAGATGAGCTAAGGAATCTGTTCCCATTAAAGCAATGGATACTCATTAGGGGCAATTTGCCCCCAGGGGACACGTGATAATATTTGGAGCATCTTTTATGTCCCTGACTTGTGGTTGCTACAGACATCTACTGGATATAGGCCAGCAGGGATGCAGCTACCATACACAAGACAGCCCCCCAACAAAGACATACCCAGCCAAATGTCAGTCATACCCAGAAGGAGAACCCCCCCCCCCTTAAGTTACTAGGAAACTACACATGTGAGAGCAGTGGACATGACAGCCCACAGGCTGCCTGGGAAATCCCAAGCCATCCCGCATGGCGTTAAGTGCAGGTGACTGTACAAGCCCAAATCAATTGTGAAGACTCTGTACTTGCCCATGACTGATACACAATATCTAACACCTACAGCTTAAAGGAGTTGTTTTTATTTTTACTCTAGTTTCAGTGAGGTCAGTCCATGGTCATCTAGCTCCAAGGTGGAAAGGGCATGGTGGAGGAAAACTATCCATGCAATGGTCACTAGTAAGCAGAAACAAGAGGGAAGGGCCAGGGACACAAGCACACCTGCCCTGATAACACAGCCAGTGGCCTGCTTCTTCCTATCAGACCCTAGTTCTGAGTAACGTCTCACTTTGAGTTCATCGATGGGTCACCACACCGAGGAGTACAATGCTCCCGTGGCCCAATCACCTTCCTGAAGTCCCTTCCCTGAACAGGGGATTTGGGGGGACATTTTACTAATAATTTTTTACTTTATTTTAAAAAGAATAAAAAAATAACAAATAACAACAAAGACAAAAATAAAACAACACAAAAACAATAAGAATGATACAGGATTTCAAAACAAAATGATAGGAATTAATAATGGTGTTAATTATATATTGTTATCTTTAATGAAGTTCCTCAGATTACCATATATAAGCATGTAAAATTGCTCAAGAAAAAAATTTAAGCATGAACTGTTCCTTTCAATAGACCATTAGACATCAGCAGTGCAATTATCCCAGCTATCTTTGTACATACATATTTTTTCCTTTCTTTCTTTTCTCCTTTCCCTCATCCCAGTTGTTCCTTCCCTTTGAATAATTTCTTTCCCTTTCACGGTATGTATTGTACCTTTTGGGTTTTATTTATTCTTTTAGGTTCTTACACTATGGAGACAATACAATGTTTACACATGTAAACATTGGTTTATTTCACTTATGAGTATGGTCTCTAGTTGCATCCACTTACCTATAAAAGCCTTTAGTTTATCTTTCTTTGTACCTGAGTAATACTCCATTGTATAAAAATACTGCATCTTTTTTTCCCCCCATTCTTCCACTGATGGGCATTTGGGTTGTTTCCAAAGTCTAGTGATAACAAATTGCATGCTATAAACATGGGTGCACATATGTCTCTGCAGTATGATATTTTCAGTTTTTCTGGGAAAATACCTGGAAGGGGAAGAGCTGGATCAAGTGGGACCTCTAGTCCTAGCTTTGTGAAGAATCTCCACGCTGATCTCCACAACGGTTTCACCCGTCCACACTCCCACCAGCAGTGGAGAAGGCTCCTCTCTCCAAGGGGGGCTATTTTAGATCTGAACCTCAGCACGGACCATCACCAGCTAAGGTTTGGTTCTGGTTCTGTACTCCTCAAATTTTCCCTGAAATAGCTCCAGTGTTAGAGGAAATTAAACTCACTCCTCCATATTGGGTAGTCATAGGTTAGAGCAGCTAAAATTCCTGTATTATCCTAAAAGATCAAGCACACTTTGCTTCCTTTAATAGTTCAAATAAAAAATACAATAGTCTTTCCTTATCCACGGTTTCATTCTCCATGGTCTAGTTATCTAGGGTCAACTAAAGTCCACAGATATTATGTTAAAAAATTTAAGAAATAAACAGTTTCTAAGTTTTAACTTGGCTGTGGGTAGTATGATGAAAGGGTGCACCACGGTACTTAGTCCCGTCTTGGGTGTGAGTAATTCTTTGTCCGGTGTATCTGTACTCTGTACACTGCCTACTTGTTAGTCACTTAGTGGCTGTCTTGGTTATTAGTTCAACTATCACAGTAGCACAATGTCTTGTATTCAAGCAACTTATTCTATTTCAAATGGCCTCAGAACACAAACTTTAATTATAGTATATTATTATATTCATTCTATTTTAGTATCAGTCACAGTCGTTAATCTCTTACTATGCCTAATTTATCATAGGTAGATAGATAGGTAGGTAGATAGATATAGGCAAAACATAGTATATTAGGATTTTAGTGCTGTTCTTGGTTTCTAAAACCTATAGGTCTTGAATGTATTCCTTACAGCTAAGAGGACCAACTATAATGTTGTGGTCCTTATACTCAAATAAAAATCAATAATTAAAGAAGACAAGCATGTACATATAATCAAAAATTTTAAGTATAAATGGACAAGGGGAAGATTAAAGAAATTCTGAGCAAGAAGATGGCAGGGCAAGTATGTGAGCTCATTTCCACTGTCAGAGAGTGCATCAGAGTGGGCCAATTCAGTGATGCCAACAATATTCTTGCACCCAAAGGACCAATTCATGAGCTGGTGCCTTTGATTATTTTTTTAAGAGATGGAAAAATGAGATCTCACCATATTGCTCAGCCTGGCCTCCAATTGCTGGGCTCAAGCAATCCGTCTGCCTCAACCTCTTAGTAGCTGAGACTTACATGTCTTCTGAACCTGTCTTTGAGATCCAAGGTCGCATCTCTAATTTTGAGCTCCTCCCCAGCCGTGCTGGGATTAGAACAATGGAGTCGATTTGCAGAGCGGACGCTGGATTGAGAACTAGGAGCTTCCAAAGGCTCTGCCTGCCTCACTAATTAGCTGAGTAACCAGCTGAAAATCACTTAACCTCTCTGACCCAAGAGTAACCTGGAGGGGAAGCAGCCCTGGATCCCCAACTCTACCATTCTGTGCCTTCTGGCAGTAGAATAAGACTTCCTGCAAGTGGTAACCAACTTTTAGTGTGACCCAGGATATGAGTGAGTACTGACTAGCCCCTGCACACCAAACAGAACTGTTGCAGACTTGAGGCCCCAAGGAATTCAGCAGCAGAGTTTAATTTTCCACTTTCATAACTTCATTCCTGTGAGTCTTGAGAGCTGTTCTGGCCTTTAAGAGCCCCTTATACAAGTCTCTTGGATCCCTTATCGGGTAACATTTTAGGCTTCAGAGAACGTTTTAGTGTGGATTAACAGCAATGAGATGTAGAACAAGAGAGCAAAGTTAGCTCATTTTACGAGCATAGTATAAATACTGTTAATATCTTTGCAAACATATTTGTCTACCTATTTATTTAGATAATACACCTTCTCTGAGGTTTAAGGCATTTCTCAAAATTGGAAATGGGTCTTTTTTACTTGTCCAAGTGTTTCATACTTGAGCAAAAGGCACATGAAGAGTGTCATTGGTACCATGTGGCATTTTTTGTTTTGTCTTATGAAACAGGGTCTTGCTCTGTATTTCAGGCTGGTCTTGAACTCACTAGGTAGTCCCGGCTGGCCTCAAGGAACTCGCAGTGATCCTATTGCCCCAGCCTCCCACATACTGGGATTACATACATGTGCCATCACACACATCTTTGTTCTCTCCAAAATCTACAGTTACAGGGTTTAGGATTGTCTCCTTTCTCAGCCTTACGATGTGGAGACAGTTTTCATTCCTCCAAGTCTATTCCCTCAACTATCGATGAAGGAGTGGAAAGAGCCAACCTCCACAGTTCCTCCATTTTATGATGGTAGGAGATGAGCCAGTGGTACAGGCTGGATTTCAAGGGTACCTGGGAACAGACTCTGCTCAGTACATACATGGGAGGAGTGGTCATGTAAAACTGAGAGCTGCTCATGCCCATCTCTGGGTCAAAAGTGCTGTCATTGCTCAGTAATTACTTTTCCACTGAAAGATGACAAAGAGGAAGACAGAATGACCGCAAACTGAAAGTGGTCCCACAGAAAGAGGAATCCTGAGATGCCTAGATATAAGTGGGTAGAGTAGAATCCTCACCAGGAGAAAAGAGGAGAAAGCCAAGCAGAGAAAATGTGAGCCTTGCAAGTATTTTTCTGGACTTCAGGGAGCAAATCCCATGCTTATTCTACTGACACAGGAACTACCCTGTGTGTACACAACCATTTTTTCCCAGGGAACTGTTTTGTAAAATATGGTCTTCTCTTTCATCCTGATGTTTCCTGTAGTTATTCTTCAAGTAAGAAACATAGTCATATCAGGGCAGTGTTTATAAATAGTTTCCTGGACTGAGTAGGTGGCCCTGTGTCCTCTGTGTGTACATGAGCTCAGCCAACAGCACCTCCTACTTGGATCAGATGGTGGGATTGTCCTGCATCCTCTAAGACTGGAAGGACCCTGGGTCCAGCATTTTTGGATAAGCCAGACCTGGGGTGAGCACCTGAGGTGGCAAACCCATATTCTGCAGATTCTGCATTCTTGAACCTGAGAAGTTGGAGTTATATTGATCAACTTTTGATTATGTTCAGCATTGAAAACTTAGATTTGTTATATATAAAATATTCATAAATTTTCCCAATTTCACATTTTATTGATTGCTACAGAGAAAGATGTATTTCAGCAATACAAATCATACATATCATAAAAAGATGTTTTTTTGATAATAAATTTTTGCTGAGATACCAGACTGCACCTCATCACATGAGAACAAAGCTGTGGGGACCCTACTGGTGAAGGCCAGCTTGCTCAGTCTCCTGAGCCAAGATGGAGCCTCCTCTGATGGCCCAGGTCTGCCTCTGGGTTCCTCTTTTTGGCAGCCATGTGGCACTATGCTTAATCACAGCCAAATGTGCTGACTATATGCAGTATGCTGGGTGTAGCTCTAACCAGTCTTCCGTGGATGCTCTCTGCGCCTCCCCACAGCTGTATGATGAAGGCAGCTTTACTGACTCATTTTTAGTAAAGACATGGAGGAACTGAGGGAGACACCTGCCATACCTTCCCAGATCCAAATGCAGGCAGTCTGGATCTAGTGGCCAGGCTCTGAAAGACAATTTCAACAGCTCTCCAAGTGTGTCTGGGGACCCTGGGCAGGATCCTCTCAGAGGGTCTCTTAGTTACTTTTCCCCTTTGCTGAAACAAAACACCTAACACCCTGAGTTAAAGGGGAAAGGTTTATTTAGCTCACAGTTTGTAGAGGTTTTAGTCCATAATCAGCTGTTTCCAACTTGGAAGTAACTACAGGAAACATGAGGATGAAAGAGAAAACCATATTTTACAAAACAATTCCCTGGGAAAAAAATGGTTGTGTACACGAGGGGTAGTTCTTGTGTCAGTAGAATAGGCATGGGATTTGCTCCCTGAAGTCCAGAAAATACTTGCAAGAGGGGCAACGGCAGAGGGGCACCTGTTCATGGCAGCAACAGGAGAGGAGACAGATGCACCTCCTTCTGTCCCTTACGTTGTATGCAGGCTGTCCCCCTAGGGTGGGTGTAGCACTCACATCCTTAATCCCGGCACTGGACCATGAGTCAGTCACAAACTCATGATTCAGCCACCTCCAAAAGCCCACCCCCATGACCATGAGGCCTTAGGAGGACATCTAGACACAAACCATAACAGTGTCCAAGGCCAAGACTCCTTCTGAATAACACTAAGATGTCATTTGTCTTTTTAACTTTCTCTCTTTCACAAGTATACAGTGGTGTCTATTCAAGGCTGCCTGGAGTGGAAATATCATTACTTTGACAACTAATGGGATGTATGCTAATGTGTTTTGGTGTCTTTAAATATGTGTCAGGCTTAATTCCTGATAAGACCCATATTGATAAACATGAGGCCACTCTTTCAGGTCCTCCATAACTATTAAGGGTGCAAAGAGGTCCTTACATAAAAAGTTCAAGTTCCAGTCTCAGGCCAGCTGCTAGAGCCTGCATCCTTTGGCCATTTCTGGTCCACTTAACTGTCCAGAGCACTGTCTTTAGGTCCCAGCTGGTGTGTCTTCTCCAACTTCCAAATGCATCTTCAGCAGCTGAAGCCCAGGAATCAGACTGATGGTACCCAAGTGGAATATGTTAATGGCTCAAGTAGAAAGAGCAGAGTTCAGTGGCTGAATCTGCTCTGGATTCTGTGTTGGCTCCTGAGATGACTTGCTCAGGATTTTCTGAGGTTCTCCAAGTTGCTCTGGTAGCTGTCGTATATCCTTTTTTCACCTATGGTTGTATGGGAAAAAAGAAGCTTAACTAATAAGAAAAATTTAATACACCTTCTCTGGATTCTCCACTCCATCTGTTTATGATAATCTGCCAATTTACCATTGGGCCCTATCAAGCAGCAAATCACTGGCTCCTGCCAGAACATGCCATGTGTCTTCATCACTAGGAACTGGCCCCATGTCCCAAACCCGCCTCTGCCTTGTCTAGCTCACACCTTATGCCTTGCTTAAGGGGTGAGATAGGGCCCAGCTGGCCTGGGCTCTGAGTGGTTTGGGTTTTCTTCAAAATACTTTATTTTTTTGGCTCAAACTCCCATAACAACCCTGAGTACCTCTCCCCCAAGTAGCCCAACTGACAACCACAAAATCTTCTAGAAACTAGCTGTCATAGAGCAAAAGAAAATCCAAATAAAAGAAAATTGACAAACACACACTATGCTACAAGAAGAAAGATACAGGAGTTGTGTGTTCTTGAGGGTTTGCTCTCCGCTGTTTGCTGCTGGGATGGGGTGTTGGACGGTGACTCTCAAAAGGATTATCATTTCTTAACCCCAGAAACCTGGGATGTGACCTTACTTGGGAAAGTGTTTTCGCAAATGTAAATTAAAGCTCTTGAGATGAGACCATACTAGATTACCCAGGTGGGCCCCAAATTCAGTGATGGAGGGTCCTCCTTATAAAGAGACACAGAGGAGACAGAGAGAAGGGGGTTGGGTGACAGTGGAGGCAGAGACGGGGGCGGTGGGGCTACAGCTAAGGGCACAGAATGTCTTCAGCAGAGCCCCTAGGGGCAGTGCTGTCCTGGGGACCCCTCATTTTGGGCTCCTTTCTGCCAAACCGAGAGAGGCTCCAGGCTATGTCACTGTCATGGCAGCTCTGGGAGGCGCATGCGGCAGCTCAGATGGCAACCCTGATGGTTTCAGGGCCTCCTGCCTGCCAGCAATCTTCTGCTGCCTTGCTATGCTCCTGGTAGTCCTGACTGTTCATTACCAAACTCAGTCTCACTCAGCACAGGGACATACTATCCCTTACCATCCTCACAGTTTCTGAAGAGAACAACCCTCCCATGTGGGCATCTTCTGGGATGAACCCAGTTTCTCTTTGGCCACTATATTCTCCAACATTCTGGAATGCCCAGTGATGGCCATGCATCTCCTTGGTCAGTGTAGCTATTTCAAACTTGCTTTGGTTTTTGGTACAACTATCATGACCTCTATGAGTTTTAGCAAAAACAAACAAAAACAAAAAACAAAGAGTTTATTCTTTAAATAACCAGTAGCTGAGGGCCAGAAACACAGCCAGGCCTCATAAGCACCAGGAGCAGACGCTTATAAGCCTTTGGTGCTCAGGCAGTCACTTGATGTCTTATCACATTCTCTCCCTGTTCACATCATTTTTCTCTCTCTTTGTAGCCCAGCTGTCATTGTCATTGTCATAGAGCTAATGATGGCCACCCATGTATCATCAGTTCTCACTTGCCAATGCTGGCTCCATGTAAGCAAGCAGAAAAGAGTTAGGACCTTAAAATCTGCAACTCCAAGGTTTTAGAGAGAATCTAAGTGAGGACTTCCTAGATGAGACCAAATGGGTAGAATCATGTAGCACAGACACAGCAGAGGGGGCCCACAGGGTGGGGCATGGGCGGCCTTCTGGAAAGGGGTATGTGGGCTGGTTAGGCATCACGAGTGGTACAGAGGGTCACGATGATGATGACGTCACCAGGGAAACATCACAGACTTCCCCGGCTTGAACCTCCACACAAATCCAATGGATTAAATATGGTGTATTTAACAAGAGTCAAATCAAATGTCTCTATCAGGTCCACATTGAACCTAACTATCGAATTTGATTTGGTTCTTGTCCAACTCAGTTTGCGATCAGAATCATGCAAAGAATTAAGCTCACGAACTGAGGCACCACTACATCCCCCAAGGGTCGATTGTGATTGAAAGCTGAGTCCTCAGGGTGCCACTTTCGAAATGTGGTGAAACCTCCGGGAGGTGGGGCCCAGTAGGAGGTACTTAGATCACCGGGGGAATGTGACCCAGAAGGGACTGTGCGATGCCAGTCTCTGCTCATGTTGACGTGACCAAGCACTCCGCCATCCACCATCTTCCATCTGCCACAGAACTGAGCCAGTGCAGGCACCATGCTCTTCAACCTTCAAAACTGTGGACTCAGGGACCGCTTTCCCCATAGCTATCCCGCCAGACACTGTATTTCACTAAAGGAAGTCAGAAATGATTAATACAGCACAGAAGACCGCCTCCGAGGGCCTTTCCTTGACCTCACACAGCATTGTCCCTCTTCTCTCTCCCTTCCCTTTGAATTACTCCCTACTAGACTCATGCATGTAAGACGCTGTGTCAGGAAAGCCACCCTGACCCATGTACCCCTTACCCCTACCTCCTTTCAGGGTTCCTCATCGGGTTCATAACCTTCTCCTCGATTTTCCACTAGAGCATGTTTACTCACAAGCCTGTTCTCTGTCCCCTCACTCTCTCTCCATCCACCCTGTCCTGTTAGACACAGGAGCAAGTGGGGGTAATGCCAAGCTGTGCAGTACAGCACCCTCTCCCCACCCCAGAAGGTGGTCAGTTCTTCATTCCTGAGATGAAGAGACAAATTCAAAGTTAAAATCTTTATGAGTAAGCACAGTTTTGTTTCCCAAAATTTGACCATGAGGTACACAAAACTAAATTAGGAATCTTGAAAATGTAAATTTCTACACAGCTACCAGGAGAAATGGGGAGAAGCAAAATAAATGAAGACTGATTTATAAATATGCATGTAATTTCTTTCTGTAAAGACATTTGTATCCCTAAACTATAATTTGATAAACTGTTAAGACAGATACAGATATAAAGAACAAGGGGTCTCATTCTAGGCAGATGTCTAAGCATGCATTCCTACACCCATGTTTATCCATACCCTCCCAGTATGAGCGTGATGGAGGTGAAGGGTCGCACTGGGGTCCTCACCAACTAGAGGTCAATGACATGAGCCTCCTCACGGTATATTGGGAACTCCAAAGAAAACAGTGTAGTTTTGCTTTGCACACATATATTGCATAGTTAAACATGCAGCAAGAAATTTAAATCCAAGTTTCCAAGGAAGTGAACAAAGCAGAACAGTTAATGGAGAAATGTGGAGCGCTGTGCCTGTGGCAACTCAGGTGGGACCTCTGAATTTCCGCTCTCTGCCACCGCTGTGCCACGGTTGGCTGCTGCTGTATAATGGAATTGGAAAATGCCTCCCAAGCAAAGGGCAAAGCACCCTGTTAGACGTGAAAATGAATAATGATGAACCCCAGGCTTAGTCCTGGTTGGGTAAGGATAAATAAAATTAAAATTCAGAAATTTGCTTTAAATGGGTTGTTAATTGCTGTTGAGCTTTAAATATTTGAGTTTATTAATTTCTCCCTCACCCTCTGAATTATATTTCAGCAACATTCCCCTGTTATTAGGCTATTAAATCAGACATATCAAAAAGGAAGCATTTATTTATATCTTCAGAGACATGTACCTCTAATTAAGATAGTGTTACTCTGCATATTTTATATTAGGCAAATGCTGCCTGTGATTTCCGTCTAATCAGCTCTGAAGGGGCCCAATAAGTGTCGGGCAGATTGACTTGGGCTGGATGAAGAGGACACCCTGCATCTTTTTGAGCCGTGATTTCTAAAGAATCTTCACCTGAAGGAAATAGCTATTCCCAAACACTATAATGCTTCTTTTTTTTTTTTTTTTTTGCGGTACTGGGGATCGAACTCAGGACCCTGCGCTTGCTAGGCAAGCGCTTATTCCACTGAGCTATATCCCCAGCCCTATAATGCTTCTCTGAAAGTTACAGAATCCAACATAGTGAGCAAGAATGTTTCTCTGTCAATAAAAAGCTAGCTAAAATTTATTTTTTAACTTTTAAAAACTTTAAAAAAAGTTAATGTATGTGTGTGGTACATAATAATTACATTTCTTTTGCTGAATTGGTGAATTGGATATATATATATACAATTTCTTGAACTATTTTATGTCTTTACCCCTCAAACCTTCCTTCCTCCTTTCATTGATGATAGCCAACATTGAACTCCACAATGTCTTCCTAAATATTCATGCCTCCACATGATTGTCACAACCATCCAGGCAGGAGGCAATGCTAAAAGAGATCCCCTTCTGGAGCAATTTAGCCACGTGCTCCCCTACCCAGATTGCATCCCTGTCCTTGGGCTACTTAGTGGGTTATCATCCTGAATTTCTTATTATTAACTGCATTCTTACAACTTAGACAAGCTGGATGTGAATGCTCATATTTAAAAGTCAGGACTGAATCATGGTTCTAACCCTTCCAGTTCAAAAGCAGTTAATCTTGAAGTTTATTTTCTCACTGGTAAACCCAAATTCCTACTGCAGGTCAATCGTTTTATATATCGTTTAACCCACACTGTCTGACATGGTTGCCACTAGTCATATGTAGCTATTTAAATTTATCAAAATTAAGTAAAATATAAAACTTCATCGTGGGAGACCACCATGCTGCTCTCCTGAGAGATGAAGCCCTTGCTGCGACCTGTCCCTGACCTCTCCTTCACTCTATTCACTGACATATGCACAGTTGGCTATGTTGAAACAAATGTTCCTTCACTGGCTACAAGGATGTTATCCAGTGAGGCTGAGGCACCAGTAGTCTCATTCATAGCAAAGTGACAACATGCGGGTAAAAGTGGCCTCCGTGCTGACGCTTGGCATAGAGAATAGGAGGAGCCTGAGATTCCAGGGCTAAGACATGGGACAACATCACACTGGACTCCTGGCAGTGAAGGTGCCAGCCTTGTGTATAACACACCATCTGTACACTGCTAATGGAGGCCTCCGTGCCTGGTACAACTGCTTTCTTTTCCCTATGCACTCTGCCCTGATACCCACCCACCTCCCTAACTGATACCAATAAAAGCCGTGAGCTTTTGGAGAAGATGCCTTTTGTTCCACAGACAATAGTGGGTCATCCTTGAGCTCCTCAACTGCAGAGTATTCTCTCTTTGTCTTTCCTTTGCATCCATGTGCCATGTTGCCAGAGGGTCAGACTGATACCCTCAGCAGGGGTTTCGGTATTTCATTTCTCAGCAACACTAGCCACATTTCAAGCGCTCCATAGCCACACATAGCTAGTGGTTCCCAACTGGGCTATGAAGATACAGTGTTTCCACCACACAGAATTCTGTTAGACAACACATTTCTACATCTAGATACCAAGGAGAGAGTGCCTGCCAGCAAACAGGTGGTTGGTTTTCATTTTTACAAACTTTGAATGGAACCCAACTATGTGCAGACACTGTTCTAAGCACAAGAGATGACATGATCAAAGTAAAGTTCCTACTCTTAAGGAACTGCTGTTATTAATCTTATAGTGATTTTATTTTTAAATTCCCAACAAGTGAGGAAATAAGATACAGTTCTCAAGAACATTAGCATGGAATCAGAGCAATAGATTGAATCTGAGTTGGATGACAGAGGTAAATTTTCTTGCTGTCTCTGAGAGTTTCCTCCCCTGCAAAATGATGTTAGTCCATTTTCCATTACTATTAAACTTGAAAAGAGGTTCATTTAGCTCACAGTGTTGCAGGCTGGAAGTGTGTACAGCACGGCCCTGGCTGCTGGCTCTAGTGAAAGACTCATGGCAGAAGTGTATGAAAGAGCAAGAGATCACATGGCAGGAAGATAGAGTGGGAGAAGGGGCTGGGCCCACTGTTTTGACAGCTGACTCAGTATCCCCCCAAACTACTATATTAATTCTTTCAAAGGCTGTGCCTCTAAATGATCTAACTTCTTACCATTGGGCCCCATCATTTTAAGATCCTACCATCTTTTAACCCTCTACCCTGGGGACAAAACACACTCAAGCCACATCTAAACCCAAGTGAGTTTACTAATAGCCTTGCTGGATTGTTGCAAGATTAAATGAGGAAATGAATGTAAATGGTTGAACACAATACCTAGCACAGTAGGTGCTCAATAAATCACTGCTCTCCTTATTAAGATAAAAATCAGTTCTCTTAATTGCTAGTTTATTCAAATAATAGGATATTTCCCTGCTGTCTGGAATTTATTAGTATGTTATTAAGGCTTTAGCTCAGGATGTTCCTAAAAGTGATTTGATAAAATAATACTAAATTTATGGTTCAGGTGCCATAGGAATCTATTCTCTAATTCACATTTGGGAATTAATTGCTCAAGTAATAACCTTAACATTCTTGCTGGTATTAGTTGCTATAATTATAGAATCTTGGGCTTGAAGAAGTGTCAGAGAGAATACAGTTCTGTAGAGAAAATTCTTATAAAATTAAGGGAAGTACAACTCTCAGAGGGAGAGGGACTAATTTGCTCAAAGTTGCATGGATAGTCAGTTGCAAAACAAGGACTAGATTTTGGCCCTTTTATTACCAGTGTTCTTAACATTTGAACACACTCCCTGCTCTCTAGCTCTGTGGCAGCTGCTTAATTCCCCAAAAGAAAATTACTGTAAACTCTTGATTGTTCACAAGGAGAAGTGCTTTTGCGCCTCCAGACACCAAAGAGAGTGCTCATTCCAACTAACACGGAATTCAAACCAGGGAGCACCCTGAAGGTCAGTCATGCACCCAGACAGCCACACTAGCCCGAGGAACCATTTACCTCGCTTTATCATTTTACACTGTTTTATTGCGTACTGAGGATTGAACCCTGAGACTTCACATTAAGTTACATCCCCAGCCCGTCTTTATTTTGAGATAAGGTACAACTAGGTCACTAAATTGCTGGGGCTGGTCTTGAACTCTCAATCTTTCTGCCTCAGCCTCCTTGAGTGCGGGACTATAGTCTGGCAACACCATGCCTGGCTCCTTTCTTTTAGATGTATACACTGGTATCTCCCCATCACTCACATTTTCTCTCTCCAAATCTGCAAGCCTGGAAGAGGAGTTGCTTTCTCCTTTCGTGTTTATTCTTCGTCACGAGTGCCTGGTGCCACTGCAAAGGGGACGTCCAGAGTTGCCTCTGTCCTAGAAAAGACTCTTGTGTTGTCACATTTTCAGTGATTCCCTCCAATTTTGATACAAAGGGAAAAAATGTTAAGAAAAACCACAAACGTAAACCTTGAGTAAGAAGAAGGGAACATAATCCTGAATCAAGTTCGAACTTTCCCAACAGAAAATAAAGCTTTATAAAAGTGATAAATTTTGCTTAATGGGCAATGAGGCTGTGAATAAGGAAGTTTCTTTTTTAGTAAAGAACTTTTCTTGTCCTCCAGAGTCCAAAACTTTATTTCAGCTTCCCATAGAGAGCACAGAGAATGACAGTTACAGTTGACTCTGGATTATTCATGGGCCACCTGGATGATTTTCATCTCCTGTCCCCGGGGCGAGTCCCCATCCCATTGCCTCCTTCGGGCTGGGTAGGGATGCTGGGCTCTTTCTCTCTTCTTTCTAGCAGTGGGAGGGAGGACAGAAGAAAGCTAGAATAGGGAGGAAGATATTTCCCCATTGCACAGGTAGCATTTTAGTGTCAAACAATACAGGAAGAGTAATCACAAATCAATTGAAATTAATAGTGTGTGCAAACTTCCATAGCTGCGTGCTTGATTTCCTTTTGTGAGAAACATTTTCAAAGATCTAGTCTTTGAGTAGCAGGCACCAACATAATTTTGTCCTCGTATGAGCCAAGTAAGTAGTTATTGATTAATGGTATTGTACAAATGATTTGAATTATACCTCAGTTTGGAAATGTTTAATTTTTCAAGGCATATAGTAAGTTTTCATACTATAATTGAATCTGTAACAGTAGGCCCAGCCTTGCAACTGAACTCTGATTTAGACAATCATAAAGTATTTGTATTTCCTTTGGGATCTTATAGTATTTGCTATGGACAAAAATGTCCCAACAGGAAGAGGAGGGAAGAGGAGGAAGTGTAGGGAGGGTTAGATAAAGCATGGAACTGTCACACCCCTCCCCCCCACATACGTGCAATGGCAGCAAGCCGCTGTAGATTCATTTTTACGATACTATGTTAGCTCCTTTAGCTTCAGGGGCTTTTCTCTGGGTTTAGTGTACTCTGGATATTCTGCAGGGCTTTACAAAAGTGGGAGTTGGTTTCTTTTTGGATAAAAGTAACACAGTTAAACCTGGAATTGGCTCTATGGATTTCATGGCTTGTTTGGGATTAGAATAACTAGTGTAGAATTTCCTGTCCATCTGTGATGAGCTTTAAATGGGAGCTCAGAGCTAACTTGGGGAATCCCTGGGAACCTGTGGAATGGTCTAGCAAATGAGCAAGCATACTTCTGGTGACTGTCTGAAGGACTTCGTTCCCTCTACAGCAGCGAGCCCAGCTCTTCTGCAGCTCACGGTGGAAACCCCCAGGTGACCTTCAGCGGCACAGCCTGTCACACGGGCTCCCTCATTTCACTCCCGGCTTTCTCTGTGGCTCAGCACCGCTCATTTTGGCTCTGTACCTCAGCTCCCAGTTTTCCAAGTTACTTTAATTTATGACATGATTTGGACTCATGTGCTGGCCGTGACCTTGGCCCTCACCCCAGGATATTATTTTCAGCACTCATCCTCTGGCTCTCCCACTGCAACCACGGACAGGAGTTGTTTATCCGAGCACAGTCCCACACTTCAGTCCCACAGAGACAAAAGCAAACATTTCAGATTCCCAGTCTCCAATTCTCCACCGGGTCAGGGACCCACAAGGAAATGAATGGGGCAGAAAACCGAGGTTGGCAAGGTTTGTCTGCTGTAAGTCCAGCTTTTACAGTGACATGACAAATGCTTTTCTTTTGGCAGCACCCAAGGTCACTGCCTGCTCCTGCAAAGAAACATGGCACTCACTCAGGTTTTAATCTTTTGAAGAGACAAAATTTACACATGTAACAACTTGAAATGATGCACAAAGTTATGCCAGAGGAGTGCCAATGGCTGTGCTCAAAGCATATGTTCACACAAAATAAAGAAGTGCTTTATGTGATAGACACCTAAGGCAGTGGGTTTCAAGCAGTCCTGAAGGATATGATGGGCCTAGCCAGGAAGGGAGAGATGTTTGGAGACACATTCCAGTGGGTGGCATTCACGCAACCAATGCAGGGTACCCGGGGCTTGTTGACAAGGGAAAGCAACTGAAATTCAGCATGTAAGTCTCTCTCTCTTAGGACCACAAACAACTCCAGGCACTGGGGACAGCTGTTGCCAAACACATACAGTCCTATAGAAGAAAAAGATCACCCTGAGAAAACTGTTCAAGAATGGGAAACTTCACTGTTCACTTAGGGATCCCTGACCTGGTGGAGAAATGGAGATTGGAAATCTGGAATGTTTGCTTTTATCTCTGTGGGACTGAAGTGTGGGACTATGCTTGGATGAACCCCTCCTGTTAGATATATGTACTTCTAACTGAAATACTCAGATATCAACCACAAGAAAATTACATATGTGATTTAATAGGTACAATTTTATCAATGACAAAAATTTCTAAATAGTTCTGCTTAACAAAACAGAAATAGGAAGTGGTATTAATTGTGCTTCTCTGCTCCACAAAATTAACAGTATAAAGTAGAGGGCCAGGGATATAGCTCAGTGGAGTTAAGTGCCTGCCTGGCAAGCACAAGGTCCTGAGCTCAATCCCCAGTACTGCCAAAAAAAAAAAACCAGTATAAAGTAGAACGGTATAGGTCATAGGCAATGCCAAACACAGAGAACTAGGGTGACTTCTCTTGTATTTTAGTGATAGAGCACTCTAAATTTTATAAACACCTGAGTCTACTTAGTGATTTGCTCCTCACATCTACCTTGACCATGTATGTAAGGGAAGGGTTTGTTTCAGCTATCTGCCGAAGACTTAATGACATCCTCAACAGAGAGAGGCCAAACAAGGTCAGACCTGGGTCAACTGTCTGCTGATCTGTGTGAGTGCTCATGTGTGCCTCGGACACTTCATCTTTTCTGAGAATGTTATCTCTTTTCTTTGAGAAAACTGCTGCTGTGCTTCTCACTCACTTTGACCATCTGATTCAGAGTAGCTGCTGTATTCCATCCAAGGGTCCTATCCCGAGCTCAGACACTAGATCTTTTCTTGGACTTTTTAGCTAGCCTCAAGCTTATGGGAGGAGGTGGGTAATTTAGCTGAGGTATTTTTGTTGTTTTATTTTTCCTTATAGCTGAGTTGTGAGAGGTGAGGAGCAGGAATTGCTGGTGGCTATGTGTCCACCTCTGCACAGGAGGCTTGTCTGAGAGAACAGGACCAACAGGCAGCAGAAAAAAGAGAAAGTCTCCGCATTCACATTTCTGGCTCTAGTGGTTTTTAAGGCTCACTTGCTTCCTTGTCCTTTCCAGGGGTAGCTGACACTTTTATAAACATTGGTTCTTCTTCCTTCCCTCCCTCCCTTCTTTCCTTCCTTCTTCTTTTCCTTCCTTTCTTCCTTCCCTCCCTGCCTCCCTCTTTCAGTCTTTCTAGGGTTACTTGAGACTGTTATAAATATTGCCTCTTTCTTTCTTTCCTTTCTTTCTTTCTTTCTTTCTTTCTTCCTTCCTTCCTTCCTTCCTTCCTTCCTTCCTTCCTTCCTTTCTTTCTCTTTCCTCCCTCCCTTCCTTCAGTGATTACAAATTTAGTTTATGCTCCTTAAATAAAAAGTCATAACTAACACGTGCAGGCTCAAGATTATACTACAGAAGTTATTACTTCTATAGCCTTAATCCATTCCTTCAGTAATCCCTCTTTCACATATGACAAAAATACATGCTTGGTGAAGTTAAATAAATTACCCCAAGTCCTACATTGACTTGTTCTCGTAACTATGGTATTCTCCAGTGTGTGTTACTAGGACTCTGAATATGTAACTGACCAAAGTTTCACATACATCATCCCCTTTGTTTTTCATTACAAGCCCTTGATTCAGATTGAACAAGCATTATTAGCTCTAATTTTACATAAAAGACTGAAGTCCAGAGATATAAAGTGACTTTCTGTTGTCAATCAGCACATGAGGAACAGGGTTCAAACCCATACCTTGTGACACAGCATCCAACATTCATAACCATACCTTATACAAATGTGTATACATACAAACATACATAGACACGTGAGCACGAGATTAATTACAAAGGAAAATTGAAATCAGTATAATAACTGTCCTAAGGATTTCTTTAAAAATGTTTTAAGATATTTTTGCTTATAATTATTTGTTCCGTTATATCTTGCCAAAATATTGGTTTAGGAATCGCCTAACTCTCTGTAGTTCTAACAGGGATAACGTATTTTCCATTATCTTGAGGCTTGATAGAATATAAATAGCTTGTGCTTTGTCTCTCTTGGCTTTTAATTCTTAATGAAACATAAAAAGGCAAGATGACACATAAAAGAAAAGAAAAAGATAACTAATTCAGTGATAGCTTCGAGAAAGCTCCAAAATTAGATCATGTAATTAGTTCACAGTTTAGAAGGCTTTGGTGGAATTACACTTATGCAAACAAATTCCATTCACATAGTTTAGAAAATCTGAATGATTTTATAAAGGAATTCTGCTTAAAATTGAGTGTTATATAAGTCTTAGTCTTCATTGTATTCCTTATGGCAATTGGTTTCAGCAATCAGGAAAAGTAAAGAACTGGCATTCAGTTGTTCACTGGAAAAACTGGTGGTAGATAGCAAAAATGGTAGAAGAAAGGCTGCAAGGCCACTAAATTACAGTAACTCTTTAAAAGGCACAACCATGCCAGGAAAGCAAGGAGCCACAGGTTGGTAAGCTCCAACTTTGATCTGCTCTCTCTAGTTTTAATGTCTGTACAATACCGTACAGGGGTGAACTAAGTGCAAGTCTAGATTGGATCACCAGTTTTCAAGCTGCATTTTGTGTCTGCTTTATAAAGCCCAATATGTAAAACGGACAAAAGTGGGCGGGCCCAGATAGTAGGGCTCGGAGAAGGGACACAGAAGCCAGGGCCCAATCACAGTCCCTGGCAAAAACAAGCCTCAAGGGGCTTTTCCACTTTAAGTATTAAGTACTAAAAATTAGCTATGTTTAACCATATGCTTAAATATTGGTCACAGTAAAATGATTGTAATTTAAAACGTGACTCAATGGCAATTCTCTCTTAGACTTGAGAACTCATATTTAAAATTCAACTGGGCAGATAATTCAATGATTAATCAACATAAGCAAACTATGCAATTAAGAGGATTCATCAAAATGTTTAAAAAGAAAATATTTGCCTTTTTGTTTCTCTTTTTCCACCAAATTAATTGGTTGTACGAACAAAATAAAGTGATCATTTCATTGTGGGACTACTTCTTGGAAAGTTTCTCTCCTGTATATAAACCAACTCTTTTCAGAGGAGTTTGTTCATATATACACCATCAGGAAATAGGCAGAGAGGTCAGGGTAGTTTGGAATTCGGCATTTAGCCAGTAAACTTTTAAATTCAATGTGGACTTAGGATTAGCTGTGAAACACGTATTTCACTGCCCTGCTTGGCCTAGGGCAGTAAGAGTTGGAGGCTGGAGAAGTACCACAATGTGTTGCCGCCACTCCCAGGGCCTCCATGGAATCTACTGGGGGGAGGGGTTAGGCCGCCCATTCCTATCATGTTTGAGACTGATGTGTAAACATTCTGAGACAAGCAGTGCATTTAAACTCTGCAATGAGCTGGGTGAAGGTTTGAAGGATCAACTATTTAAAGATGTTCGAGAGACAAAAATCATGTGTGAGATAAAGGTTTGTGAGAAAAAAGAGCAAAAAAAGGGTCATGTTTTAATATTTCAGCTCTGAGTGAGGACTTACAGAGATTTTCATTTGTTCCTAGCTGTTTTAATATAAGTTTGGATCAGTTCTGGTGTGAGAAAGGATAACGTTCTGCAATGCTTTTCTATTTGCACGAAACACCATGGAAACACAGCTGCACTAGAAAAAAAGAGGTTACACTGAACAGGAGGTCTCCAACTTGAGAGCGTGGAGACATTAAATGTTACTTTGTATTTGGTTGCGTTTTTAAAGGCAAATCAGAAATTTATATACTGTTTTCAAGGATTTACATTTGAATTTATTGAAATTTTGTGTACATTACTCAAAGAACATTTTCCTGAAAATGTTTGTGTTTTGTTTTCATGTTGGGAGAGGCACTGTTTCACAAGTATTTGCACAGTCTTTTTTCAATTTTGTTGGTCCTAAGCACTTCTGCAACACTGGAGAAATTTCCATGAAGTTTTCAGAAGAGACACTCTCAAGAAGTAGACAATACAGGAGCTCAGACTGGACAGTGCTTTGGTTTTTAACAGGCTTGATTGCTGATTTCTCATCCCACAATTAATTCATGTTTATGATAGAAATTACAGCTAAGCTAAAATAAGTAAATAATAACAAAATTTTTCTACTGTTTCCCCATTTGAAATAATATTGCCCTACCTTTGCTCAGTTATGATAAACAGAATAAATGCCCAGAAGTGAAATTATAGCCCAAAGGCACACATAATTCTAAATCTTTTGGTATTTAAATTGCTTTACAGGAATCTATCAATTTATAGTACTATCATCAGCAGGAGACTGTCTGTTCTCTCATCTAATTAATGTGGACAGTATAATTTAAATATACATTCTAATTTTTTAAGTAACTATAGTTTTCATGTTTTCTTCATTTTTCTCAACAAACTTCTGTACAGGGTTCATTCTTGGCTCCTTCTGCCTTCCCAAGATCTTTTTCTTGTGTGCAACTCCCCAGGCCCCCCAAACCTATTACCAGACTTTCAGGGAACCCCATTCTAGTATATTTGTTCATGTTCCTCTACAGGACACTACTGCAAGGAACTGATCTTTTCTTCCTTTTGTGTATCCTGTGTTTTAAATTAAAATAGAGCTTTTCCAATTCCCCTGCTTTGGTTATTTTAATACACTTATTTCAGGCAGAGGGTAATAATTGATAATGACGTGCTCCCCCCAGATAAATATATTAAAGGCTTATAACTAGTAGGAACTTTAAGAAGTAAAGTTCACTACTGCAGAATATTTTTTAGTCAAGAGAAACCCTTCTTGGGGACCCTCATGTTTTGTTATGGAGAGTCAGGTTTCCCACTGTGGCCAGTCAGAAAGCTGGCGCTATAGTTCTCCGTTGTGTGTCAGCCTGTGAGGAGCCAAGTTCCATCGGGACCTGGAATGGCTGTGGGGGGCTTCTTACACCAGGCACACAGGCAGGGACGCCGTCCTCAGCACGGCCTCTAGCAGTGGCAAGTGTGGGATACAAGTCGAGCTTCTGTACTGTACCATCAATAGGCAATAGCTATGTTTATGTATACATATTTTTATTTATTTATGCATAAAACAACTAAACTTTTGCATGCATTTATTTGATCAAAGCCTCACAACATTCACTTAAAAATATTTGTATGAAATATGCCTACCATTTCGAAGCAGTCTATAAAATGCCCTTGCTAAGGAATAGATTTTTTCCCTAGAGAGAATCTGGAAGATTTTCTTTAAACAATTTCATTAACTCTTTCTTCAAGAAAAAAAAATCTAGCTACCGTGTTCTTTAAACTTAGATATATTCAATTACCTATTCATTTGGACAAGCAAGTAATAAGTGACTATAAAATAATGCTGAATTAATACAGTTCTTTTTCAGTGGCTCCAATGACAGATTTTAAAATTTCTGTGTGAACCTTTGTCTTATTGATAATACTAATTTAAAGACATTGTGGTTGTAAGCTAAGAACATACAATGCTTAGATTATAGTGTTACATAAATAGACTAAACTCAGTTATCATCTGCATTTCAAATAACTAAGAGTCAAGTAACCTGATCTGGGGGAAGAGGAGGGTGCTGGAAAATAGGTATGCATTTTAACATGAGAGAAGTAGTGTATGAACAATCCAGGACTGAATTTCTGATTGTCACAAACCCCGCGGGAAAGACATCGGTGCGAGCTGCTCAGCCTGTGCTTCTCTGGGCTGGCCTGGAGTTCCTTTCCTGCTTTGTCAGCTTCAGCAGAAGTAGTCTGGATGCTGGTGGCCGCTGAGGGAGCTTTCCCAACTTTTCCTTTTTAATCCTTTTTACCTATGAGGGCAGATGAAGAGATCCAGGCTAAATATTTCTTGAATTTTTGAAAATATCAAATAAAACCTTAATCTTCTTGTATACTAAGATCTACGAATGACAATAAATCAGTTGAGCTGTACCAGTAATACTTAAGAAAGTCCCCCAGACCCCTCCTGGGCAAGGCCTTGGTGTGCTGCTGGGGCACCCGCTGAGCAGGGGAAGCAGAGAGGCTAGGGAGATGATTAAAGTTTGGAAAGCTGACAGTGTGATATCAGGGTCATTAAGATGTCTGCATTTCCGTTCCAGTGGGCTAATATATCAGTCTATCAAAATACCATAAAGATTACATGTAATTAAAGACTATCTACATTCTAATCCATAACTAGGTATAATTTCATGCAGACACATTTAGGGTGAATTCACTTTAAAGTGGAATGTAGCTGGCCTAAAGAAAACAGTATCTAAATGACAGAGGAAGAAAAATGTTGATGAACAAGGGCAGTGCAATAAAAACCCTAACAAATCCTTTCAGGGGTCCACACTCAATCCATAATGAAGGAACAGGTATAAAGTGCAGTTTAAAAAAAAAATGTTCACGGATCCTTTGTTTTCTGATAAAGTATCTCCAGTATTGACACCCCGTACTGAATTTCCCTGCACGAATGCGCGTCGCGTTCCCCAGGACCATCATCCCACACATTCCTACCCGACTTGAAACAACATTACACTTGCAACTCCGGATCCCAAAGAGGAAACTTCCTTCTTTCTTCAGAGTTGAGGTGCACCCTTTGTGCCCAACCCCGCCCCTTCCGCGGGAGCTTCGAGGTGAGCGGTGCTTCCCGGAGGCTGCAGCGCTTGGGTGTAGCACGGTGTCTGAAAAGCGCTTCTTCTAGAGACTGGGAAAGCTCCTCATAAATATTTAGATGCTCCTCTCCCTTCCGAATGAGAGTGAAAAAATTGTATTTAGCGAGGACTTGGTCTGAGTTCATCTGCATATGAATCAAGCAGGGGACAAAGGATGAAAGGTAGTGGACACTCCAACACAAATCCGTGGGTGGGGGCATTCATCTTGTTCCAGCGCACACCAGCCCAGGGCCCTGCTGGTTTTTTGTTTCGGAATTTTTTTTTTTTCTTAAATTTTTCTCTTTGCCAGGGGCCGACTAAGCTGTTTTTTTTTGCCACTGACAGTTGGCAAAGGACATATATGCTTTGTTTTGTCCGGCACTTTTCTAAGGTACAAAATTACTCTTCCTGTTTGACTTTCTTTTTGTTTTTGCATTCCCTATATGTGAAGCATTTAAATTTAGAAATTTATACAACTACACAGGACAGGAAGTAAAAATAAGATTTGTTTTTATTGTGATGAAATTCTCATAGGAGTCACCAACGCGGCTCTGTGCAACCCAGCGACCTTAACCACATTCCCAGTGCTGCCTAACCAGCACTGACTGTCTATCAGCAGACCTAAGACCTCAACAGAAAGTCTGCACATGGACCGTCAGTCACTCCTGACTCTCCCCTCCCCCAGAAGGAACAGGCTTTTAAAAAATCTATTCTTAGACTGTTGTTGGAGTTAGCACTCCTGGCCTTTGGTTTTGGAAGGTCTGGAATGTGCAAGCAAGGGTTAGAGAAGGAAAGTAAAGTTCAAGAGACAAGATGAATCTAGAAAAGCCTTCTTTTCCAAAGGGTGGTTTTGCTGAGATGGTGAACGCAAAGCCAGGAAGTGAGTGTGCGGGAAGAAAACCTGGACATCAAATGGCCAGGCTGGTTCTCACTAGAATGAAAGGAAACAACAATGATAAACTAAGTGGCTTTGAAAATTCTCCATTTTGAAGAGAGAATGGTTTATACACACAAATTTCAAAATGAAATTCAAAAATAAAGCCTGGCAGCACGGGCCTACAGTACTTCACACCAAGCGAATGGATTATAAGTCTTCCCGGGACTCATGTGAAGGCTGGGGAGAGAGCCTGAAAAATGGTAAAAATTCATTGATATTATCCCCCTCCCCCCATTTTGGACATCTCCGGGGTGGTAACTATTTTGTTTTAATGAAAACCACAGAAATATCTTTCATCAAATTCTATTAGAAAGAAACATGGAATAAACTTATAAAAATTTCCAAACTGGCACATGTCTGTAATCCAGCATTCTGGGAGGCTGAAGCAGGAGGACTGCACGTTCCAAACTAAATTGGGCAATTTAGCAAGATCCTGTCTGAAATTGAAAACGAAAGGGGTGGGGAGTTGGGGATATAGCACAATGTGCAGGCCTTGGGTTCAATCCTTAGTACTGCAAAAATCAAAACAAAAAATCTTCAAAAATTCAGTGCAATAAAAAGTGTGGTTACTTCTACTGAATTTGTTCTAATGGGATCTTGTTCTAGTATACACTGGTAGGGCTCCCTTCCTGAGAGTGTTACCAGTTACAACCACATGTAAATGACTAATAGTCTTCCTTCCTCAGTGGAAATCATACCTATTACTGGCACTATTTATGGAATTTTAGTATTCTGTATAATGTGCAGATGGGATTGTGAATACTACTGTCACTCTCAGAGAACATGTTAGGGTAGAGGGGTATGCCTGAGTCACAGGCCAAGGGAACCAACCAGTGGCAAGGGGCAAAAGTGGTAAATTGGTAGTACTGTGAAAACTAGTTCTAATCAGCTTAAACAAAAAGGTGATTTATACACCAACGTAATCAGGAAATATGAATTGAACATAATGAATGCAATAGTTCAAATGGTGTTACAAGGAAATTTCTTCTGTATTAGTTTTTTTCTCCCTGTTGGAGTGCTTCTTTGGTAAAATCTTTTCATGGCCACTAGGATCCCTAAAGTATTTTCACTTCTAAGGTCAGTAATTACACCAAAAATGAGACATCTTTTTTTCCTGACAGCTTCAGCAAGACTTGTAGCAAGGAGTGATTAGCCTGCCTTGGGTCAGGCGGCTACCCTTGAACCCATCACTGTGGCCAAGGGCACAGGGTCTGGGCCATTGTGAAATGCCTCCCAATTTAGTGGTAGAGACATTAAGCTATGAAAATCATGCTGAGATTTCCAACAAGACAAGAGAGGCTTTCTTACGGAGGGGAGGAAGAAGAAGAGGAGGAGGGGGGGGGATGGGGAGGAAGAAGAGGGGGAAGAGAAGGGGGAGGTGCAAGATGCTAGGTAGACAGTAACTCTCTCATACTCTACTACAAGGCTTATCCTTCTTGGAGCCCAGCGCATATTTGCTGTATTAGTAAAGGTGAGCCAGGCTGCTAGACAAATGCATGCTAGTCCACATATGGTGAAAGTTCCTTTCTTATCTAGGAAACACACAATGCAAGGGGACATCTGAAGGATGGCCTTTTCTCACATACTCACTGTGAGATTCCTATTTCTCCACGTCAGCTAGCCTGGTTGAGGAAGGTGATGGTGAAGGACATGGGGACCAATTTGTGGGCCAGGTCTGGAAGAAGTACTTATTACCTCAGTTCATATTCTATTGGCGGGAACTCAAGTACATGGCGACACCTAACTTCAAGAGAGGAGAGAAATGTGGCTTGTGTGTCTGGGAAGAGGAAAAGCATTCTGCTGAACTGCTACCAATCTTTGCCTCATCATCCACCACTACTGTGCAAGTGAGTGGAGAACACAGGCACTAGTAGCTGTACAGTACTAGCAGCTATTGAGGCTTACTCTTTACTATTCATACATATTGGCTCATAGCATCAGCCCGTGAAGTATGACAACATCCTTACTGAAAAAGGACACAGGCACAGAGAGGTTCCTTATTTGCCTCAGGTTGTAAGACTAGAAATTGTTGGGACCAGGGTTTGAAATAAGATGATTACATAATTCTTGGGAATAGGAAATAAGATGTTTGGAAAGGCCTAGATAGTGCCAGTACATAGAAAAACATTCACTCAAGAGCCAAGAATGTATTTCAGTGAGAGAGCAGTTGCCTAGCACGTGTGCACCCTGGCTTTAATGTCTAATACTGCACCCCCCCCCAAAGACTCAGTGGGAGTCCTATCATTAACATGCTCCTCACACCCTATAGGCAGGGTAATCTGGAGGTGGGGCTTTGAGACTGTGAGCCCCATGCCACAGAGGCAGATTCCAGGATACCTTTCTCTTTTCTTCCCAATGGCTTTAAGGGGACTGGATCCATTTGTTACCGGGTGTCAACTGGTGAACCAGACAAGTGTCACCGGAGGGCAGGACGAGCCTTCGCTGCAGACTGCACCCCTCATCTTCCCAGCAGGACAGACTTCTTCCGTTTACCCAGAGCCACTCTCTCTGGTCTGGTCTGGTCCAGTCCAGGTCCACTCTCCAGGCACTTTTTCTGGACTACCTTCCCTGTTCATGTCCGCAGGTAGTTATTTGCTCCTGTTCAATGTTCCTCAAAGATTCTAAGCATATTCTCATTAAAAAGACAGCCCATCGCTTTATAATTGTGGTACTTGCCCCCCTTACCACCCTGGAAAATTGTTGAAGGTACACTTACTCTTGTTTGTATCCTCATACCTCACAAGATCCGAAAGTGTTAACTGAGTGTTTTGAGGGATTATAATAATAGCCAATATTTACTGAGTAATCACTTTACTCCAGTCATATGCACAGGCCTTTGTAAGTCTTCAGGCATTTTCTCCCGGCTCATGCACAATAAAGTGGGTGTTACTGTTGTCCCCACACTGCAGCTGAAAAAACTGAGGACTGCTGAGATTAAGCTCTCTGTCTGAGGTCACATCGCAGATAGCTTTTTGCCACCATGGCATATTGCTTCACGAGGCCAACATAAATTCACTGAGGAAGAGGGCCACATCCTCCCCCATGTCAGAGCCGAGAGACATCTAGGAGAGTCCTGGAAGGCACTTTCAAGATTCCAGAAGAATCTCTGGGGGAAGCATAGTAAAGGCAGTTTCCAAGATTTCCACAAGAGGTGCTCCCTGAAGGACAAGGGAGCAAATTGAAGCTTGGAACAAGTGGCCTGACACCCAAGCAGAAACTCTTTTGTGGGTTGGGGCCTGGGCCTAGTCTCTCCAAGAGTGAGGCACAACCCTGTGACAGAGAAGGCGCCAGTGCCCACAACTACACAAGGGATTGAGCAGAAAGGTTTTGAAGTCTTCCAGGTGATTGGCTCAGGTCTCCACTGAAATGCAAGTAAGGTGAGGCTCTGGGAACCAGTGCTGGTAGTTTTTGAGATTCTTCAGCAACCTTGTAACTTTCCCAATGTTGGTGATGTTTTCTACATTCTTTGACCTTTCTAACCGAAACTCCTTTTTCCTTTTTCTAATTTGTTTACTTTGGAGGCAGCAGGGGTGAGCACAGGTGGGGGAAGCTGTGCACCTCTCCCCAATGGCTGCCACTGGGAGAAGAGGCCTGGGGGAGAGACTGTGGAGCAGCCGGGAGGGAGAAGTGGGTCCCTCAGTGGGGGGGGGTCTCTAAAGAGAGAAGAAGACAGGCGCCAGGAGGCTCTGTGCACAGCAACTGGTGGAGGAATACCCAAATGTAGGGAAGGACGCTGCTCTCAGCCACCAGAAAGACGTGTGTCATACAGAAATTCATGTTTGCATTCGGGTGAAGCCATGGGCTTTACCTCTTTATCACAAGTGCAGTTTAAATTAAATTAGGAAGGGAAGACTACAAGCTTTGCAAATCTCTCTTGTAAGGATTTGGGGATCACAGACACTTGATGGCTACTGCACTTGCCGGAAGCTTGTTATTGCCAAGGGTGAACACTGGTTTCTGAGCTATGTGGATGGAATTGCTGGGTCATGGAAGCTGTTAGCTGCTGTGCAGATCAGGTTTAATTAGTATGAAGATTTCTCACTAGATTGGAGGTCTTCTTTTAATTCTTAAAGAGGGAAAAGATTGAGTATTTTTTGAAATTGACCAGTAATTTTATTCAATTCAAGTTAAAAATAAAGAACAGATTGAAGGATCTTCTTAGATTGAATGCATTCTATGATTTTCCAAGAGTTAATGTTATTCAGAAACTAGGACTTTTTCTTCAACAATAAGGAGCTTGTATATGATTTTAAACAGAGTGCAGAATCTTAAAGTTTCCCCAAAACAACCTGAAGCACACAGACAAGCACTAAAGCCACATAAATGCCTGGGGGGTTGAGAAAAGAAGCTACACACTGAGCTAGCAAGTAAGGGTAGCATCTTTGTGTTCAGAATTAGGGAAAAACAAAATTGCTTCTAGGTTTACTTCTCAGCAAAACAGATTTGTAGAAAGACAATTTGCTTTTGTCAAATTCTTTCCTTTTGCTTTCTTATTTAATGCCATCTCCTTTTGTTTTCTTTACTAGAATGACATTATGGATGGATGAATGAACGAATGCTGCAAAGACAGAATTGACAGTCCAGAATACAATGTCAAGTGAAGGGTAATTGTCAGTCTCACAGTAGCTAGTTACAAAGGAGCTATACTAAGAAGGTGGCAAAGGTTTATTGAGGAAGTTCAATTATGGACAATATGAAAAAAGTTATAGTGTGTACATGTCATGGTACTAGTATGTGTATGTTATAAGTAAAAAAGTCCTACCACTGTATATCATACTAACAAATTTCATGATTAACTCATGGGTCCTCTGAGACTCTTGAGGCCCATGGGGCTAATGGGAAATAACTCTTAGACCCACATTATGACAGAGAATGGGAAAAGGCCCAGGGGTACCTGCTGAACTTTTGAGGCTGGCAGGTAGGGTCCCTCAGAGCTTGCATTTGTGGCAGTCACTACAGCTCAGTAATATTATGATTTTGCCTTGCGGAAATCTGGTATAAAAACAGGAATTTAACCTTTTTGTTATGGTCTGTAGCAGTGATGGCAAACCTTTTAGAACTTTGAATGATAGAAACAGCCTGCTGGGGCATGTGTGCCACAGGTTTGCCACTACTGATCTATAGCATTACACTTATTTACTACATAATCACTGTGTACAAGTTACAATAATTGTTTTGGTAAAAATAGACCTTGAGACAAAAATTCTTACTAAGTTTCCTATAACATCAAGATTCAATTATAGCAGACTGAATCATGCCTCTAGGTATCTACTGACAGCATGGCCTTTCGGTGAGTACGCAAACAAGATGCAAGTATAAATTTTGCTCAGTATTAGTATCATACTGGGGTACGCGGTTGCCTGTGAAGCCAGATTCATAATTTAGTCTTGAATCTGTTTACTGTATTTGAAAGCTGCTACTACTGTTCCTCCTCTTCTGTTCAGCGACCTTGACTTACTTGTGTATGTCCATGCCTTTGCTTGGGTACACTGGTAAAATATTTTGTGTGGCCTTGGTGTTAAGTAAGGGTAGTTAAGTAGTGTATAGACAGAAAGCAATGGAAGTCATGGTGGCAGGGTGGCAGGGACTGAAACTTTAGGGCATTTACTGGGAGAGATGAACTTCCCTTTAGGGAAGGCCTGAGAACCTAAAGGAAATCCCTGCTGTCAGTTGCTTCATGTTCAATCTAATAAAATGAACTTGCATAAGTCACCTGTGACTATGTACATTTGTCTCCTCCCACCCCACTCACAGACTTTTAAGTTCCTCAAAATAACAGCTATTTTTTTCCCATGGTTTCTGATTTTGTTTTAAAAAGTATGCTTGGTGCTACTGCTTACTGACTGTCTGGTGAGAGTGAAAGGAAGCATGGTTTCTCTGAGTGGGCAGGTAAGGCAGACACCCCTAGGACTCCTTCTGAGTGTGCCTTTGTGGCTCTGGTGCCTAAGGGTAGGGACCCCAGAGAGCCCTTGGGCTGGTTCACTGCAGCCCTCAGTGTTGGAGCATCACAAGAGTTTACCTGGGCATCAAGGAGAACACAGCAGGTCTTAGGGGACAGCATCTGTCCACTTAGCTCCTGAATCTTCCAGAACATGTGATCTTCTAAGCCCCTTCACTGACAGGTCAGCTGCTTCTAGGGTAGAAGGAGGTGGTCTCTTCATGCTCTTCTACTACTGAGGAGCTACTTCTGCCTGCCTGCAGCTGAAAACCAGGCCTTGGAGATTGTGGAGGCCAGAGGCCAGCTTCAGAGAAACTGTTGCTGCTGACAAGACAGCAGCCTGAGATATAGGTCCTTTCATCAGGCTGTTTATACTTTTACTTCCTACTGTCAGCAGTCCTAGGAACAGGAAACAGTCTGTGCAATAAGAAGCAGAAGAAAACCTACGACTGAATACTTTTTGTGGATAAGACTATAAGATACATAAAGATGTTTACACACATTCCAAAATGTATGTGCATTGATAAATCTGAGCACTATCCAGGTTTTACTCTTTTTACTTTTAAAAACGATTCTTGGAAGAATCTTGGAAGGTGTGTGTGTGTGTGTGTGTGTGTGTGTGTGTGTGTGTGTGTGTGTCCTGGAGATTTTGCTGGGTTTACAGATTCTTGGGCTCATGTAATCCTAACATCCTTCTGTTGCAGCATCCCATTTCACAGGTAAGAAAAGAGAGGCAGAGATAGTTGATGTACTTCTTGTAAGTCAGCAGGGCCAGGATTTAACTGTGGCTTCTTAAGCTGCCTCTCTGGACTCCTGTTAGGATGCATACTCTTAGGAGAACTTTTCCTCACTGCTCAGGGTTTATGGACAATCTGCCCATGTCATCTGGGAGAAGGAGTTCTACAGCCTTGGCAGATGGCTGTGCTGCGGGCTAAGGTATTATTATCTCCTATTTTCACAACGCGAAGGGAAGCACTTATGAAAAGGGTGCAAACCAGTTGTCCGAGTCCAAACATGAAAGGCCTCCTTCTCCCAGCAGTGCGGCTGCTCTGGCCCAGCCTGCTGCTTAACAGTCTTACACGTAATGTCTGCTCCTTGTCCCGATTCACAGTGGCAACGCCTGGCTGAGCTGCCTGGTCAAGTGCAAGTGTGCCTGCATGAAATCAGGCATGGGACCAGCTGAAATGTTGAAATCTGGTCAGCTGAGAGAGAGAGAGAGAGAGAGAGGAGAAAGTCAAGTCTGGCTGTAGGTCCCCAGAGGTCAGGGACCTGGCATTGAGAGGGCTTGCTGCCTTGGCCACCGGCAGCCTGGCCAGCCAGTGAGGAACTGGAGGAGGCTGGGGCTTAGTGCTGCCATGTCAGCTGATGGGAGAATTTACCAGATGGTCTTTAAACTCCTTGATCCAAGTCCTGTTTTCTTTCCTGATTTTACAATTTAATAGTTTATTTTCCTAATTCCCTCCTCAGTCTTTAGGCTCCTCTGACAGCTTTACCTGGACAGAGACATGTTACAACCACCATTGGCAAAGACTCATCCACCGCCTGTCACAATTTTAGCTCTGCAGTTTCTCACAACTACTTAGTTCCTGGCTCACAGTATAAAAATAGGGCACACATTTTAGAGCTTGTTAGACAAAAAGTGTTACTCATTTTACCATACTACATTTTATTTCCTTCTATCTAAAAACAATGCTTACTTACTACCAATGGATATTCAGAAAAATACAAGGTAATTAATGCCAATTAATCAAGTTGGTGGTCCAGGCAGATCTATAAAATGTAACTGTAACACATTTTTACAGAATGGCTGAGACAGAGTAATTAGGAAATAGTAAATGCTGGTGTCATCAGTGTTCCTTGTACAGCTCAGCAAAGGAAGAAGAATGGCTATACAGGACTGGTAAAAGAAGAACAGAGATACTGTTTGGGTGTGAAATATAAAGAGTTTATCCAAGGATGATTAATAATTTCTCGGTTCTGGCAATGACCTATTCCTTAAAGTATTATTTGGGAAAAACCAGAAAGTAATACTGAGGGTTTTGGTGTTTCCTTCTAAAAAGATGAAAAGGATTTCCATTAATCTTTATTCTAAAATTGGATATATGTTCAAACAACCTGTATGCCACATTTTAGACAAAATATTATCCATTTTCATTGCACTTAGTAAAAACTAGTAAATGCAGGTTTACTGCACATGGAAACATGAAATAAAGTACTTTTCTAAGTATACAGAGAGACTGGAACAACAAGTGGGATGCCCACAACACCTGCTAGCCCCGGAGGGAGCGAGGTGCCAGGCTTTACACCTGTGGCTTCTGGGTTCTGGGTTCTTGGGGCTCTGAGAGAGGGCTGAGGAGTTAGGCAAAGTGTAGGGACTGTTCACTCTGTGGTGTGAAAATAAAAATACTTCAAAATTTAAAAACTGATAAAGCTGTTGAATATTAGCTCTGTGAATAGTTGCTTTTAATCCCACACCCAAGTAAATAATACTGTGAAAGTGATTTGGAGAAAATGTCTTTATAGAAGCTTCCTTAATGGTAAAAGAGGAACTTCAGCTGGGCATGGTGGGACATATCTATAATCCTAGCACTCTGGGAGGCAAAGGCAAGAGGATCACAAGTTTGAGCCCAGCCCAGGCAATTTAGTAACTTGGCAAGACCATCTCAAAATAAAAAGTAAAAACAGGTACTGGGAATGAAATTCAGAATGATAGTCCAGGGTTCAATCCCCAGTTCCACACATACACAAAAAGGCATTCACTTTTGACTTGTAATAGATTCATGGGACAGTGGATACTCTGGCCCAGTCACTTCAAATGGTATGCTTCCTGCTGAGAGCAACATCTTTTACACTCCAAGATGTTTCTTATGAATCACTGAATCATTTTGCAAAAACTGAATACAGGGCATCGCTGAGACCCTTGTCAGTTTCTCCTGCCTCTCATGGTCTCTGAAGGGATAGGAACTGTGAGCAGTTTACACAGCTTCTTGCCGTTCTTGGATTCCAAGTATGTCTACATGTTACTGTATGTTTTTCTCTTGTTTATTCAAACAGATAACTATTAAAAGTAGACTACTTATAAAGAAAGTATTTTAAGAACAGAAAGTGGGTTTTGACCTTCAAGGAAGCTTTATGTTCCGCCCCCCCTAAAACTGGGGCTTGATTCCAGGGCCTGTTATATACCCAGCCCTTCCCTAACCCCTCCCAACTAACCCCAACCTTTCTACATTTTGAAACACAGACTCACAAAATTGTTCATGGTGGCTTCCAACCTGTGATCCTGCTGCCTTAGCTGTGAGAGCTGTATTATAGGTGTGTGCTAATTGCCTAGCCAAATGAAGGGTTTTAGTGTTTCACTTTTTTTTTCTGAGACAAGGTCTTGCTATGTAGTGCTAGCTTGAACTCACAGTGATCCCACTGCCTCAGCTTCTCCACTGCTGGTACTAGAGGTGTGTGCCACCATGCTCAGCAGCCACTTCTTATTAAGGTGTAATATGTTGACCCCTTCCCCAACTAGATTCGGTTTAACCCTTGGAAATATGAAAATTTAAGACTTTCAGCCAAGCATATGTTATTGCCTAAGGGAGACAAAATCTTTTAAATGAACAAAATCTTCTAAATTTTCAATAAGGAGTAAAAAACTGAACACCTGAAGGCTTTATTGGCATTACATGATCACTCACCCATGTAATAACACAGTATATAACACTGTATATAGTGTTAATGTACAGAAACGAAACTACCACAAAGTCAACTGTTGACCTCAATGAAGGTATTTTATTCAGAATTAGAATTTTGTTTTCCAGGATTGGTTCAACTTCCAGATAGATGGAGTTACTTGTTTAATGTTTCATAGCTTGTTAGAAGACAACCAATGAGGATTTTTTTATATATATATATTCCTAGTACTAGGAATTGAATTCAAGACCTTAGCACTGAACTACATCCCCAGGCTTTAAAAACCATAATTTTAAGACAGAGTCTCCACAGTCTTTGCCAGTCTCCTCGCGAAGCTGCCCAGGCTGGGCTCAAATTTACAATCCTGTCTCAGCCTCCCAGAGTCCTGGGATTACAGGTGTGAACAGATCCTGTTCCACTCTCTTTATACAGCACCAGCAATATTTGAGTTAGATATAAGAGCTTAATTTTTTTAAAGGAAGTTTTATTTTAAAGAGAGAACAATAAAAATAACAATAGAATTTCAAAAAACGTTAGTAGAAGAGTTACAATAACTAATACACTGTATATTGTTGTCTTCATAGTAGTTATTCAGAGTACAAGATACAGGCATGATATCTTGCCCAAACAATATTAAGGAGATCCAATATCATGCATACTGAACAACAACAACAAAAAGACTGGAAAGATGACAGCTATGCCTTCAGTCATTAAACGACAAGAACTCCTGGCCATCTCTATTTAACTAACAAAAAGGGCAGCAGTATGGTTTGTCACTAAGGACTTGGAAGGTGCAGAATCCTGTCACTAGCATTTTCATTGGCTGTCACATGAGCCATGTAAGTTAACCCTTTGTGTTTTGCTTTTACAGCAGTAAAGTGGGGATAATTATTAAATTAGTGCTATCCTGGCCTTGCACAGGGACTCTGAAACTGTGTGTCCTCCTTTCTCTCACCCCGTCTTTTCATGGTCCCACCAGAAACTGTTTAGAAAGCACATACACAGAGAAATCACTAGAAAAATTTACTCCATCTCTAAGTTAAATTTTAGTATAAAGGATAATGGCATTTGCCTAAATGTCTTGGACATGAGTAGTTATTTCCCTTGCTCATGAAATGTTTCCCCACATTAGCTACTTAAAACTAACTCACAGGCTATGAATCAAATGATATCTGCTTAATATGCTAAAATACCTGAAGACTCACCCTGAAGACTATGGATTCCAGAGGAAGTAAACCACAAAATTAACTCAATCCAGGGGAACACTAATGAAACTGTTTTGTAATCATAAAAGCACAAGTCTGAAAGTTGATCAAAACAAAAGTCATTTTGATTTACTCTTATAGTCCTACAGTTGTTTTTTAGTTGGTGACTGGAATGAAGGTCTGATTACATGGCACAAGGGCCTGCATCCTGGTTGAGTGTGTTTTTACCTCTGAAGTTTCATTTGGGGTCAATGAGTAGAAACTTTACACCCTCAGTTAACATTTAACTGCTGTGCAGTGGTTTATACTAAATGGTAGTACTACATCTGGAAGTATCATGTTAGTGGTTTAAAAAAGCAGCACAATTAACATTGGAGTGCCTCAACAGGGAAAAGCCTTCATTTTACAAATGCTATATTTGCACTAAGAGATATAAATATGCCTTACTGAAAGGAATCTATGTTGCTATCTGATTCATTTCCTTGCATTAAAAAAATTCCCAAGGCCCTTCATCTACAAACACTGTAGCTTCCCATATGAGGCCAACCAGAATTTGGCATCAAGAAATACCACTACCACACAGCCTGGTACTTTTCCATTTTCCAATTTTTTGTCATTGCCCTCCCTTAGTACTTTCTCCCTTCAACCAGCACACCAAACCCCCTTCCCAGGGCAGTCTTGTAGCTTCCAGGCATGGAATGGTAGTACTCAGAGCTAGCATTTTTGTGCTTAGCCTTTCTTTGGCAGTGATGTGTTAACTTTTCAAATATGCATGCTGTTAACTCCACGCTGTAGGGCTCTAGGGTTAATGACATGCATATACATAGAACTGATACTCAGTAGACTAAGACAGCCATACTTAAATTGTCTCATATTCAATCTTTTGAATAGGGATAAGTCATCTCACAACTTAGAAAGATACTCAAAGAAATGGACTAAAACAGTAAGGAAACAATTATGTTAGAAAGATACTAAGAATGCCCCATTCCCTTTTAGGAAAAGTTAAGGATTTTAAAAAGAACACTGGGACAAAAACCCATCAAACCCTGAATATAATGTTCAAGGAATATTTTAGTTCCTGCAAGAACTCCATGGAGATGAAGACAGAAGTGTTTGGAATACTGTAATTTTCTATTTTAAATGTCAAGAACACCAATAAGCAAATGGAACCACTGAAATTTCAGACAACAGAAAATGTATTTCCACTGCTAGTTAATTACTTGTATTAAAGTGAGGAACCATCTTTAAGTGCCAGCATAGATGGCACACTTTTCAACAGTCACAAAAATCGACTACAAGGACTTTCAAGGGAGACAGTAGTATCCTGTGTGGATCCACTCTGCTTACAACAGGCACTTACTGCTTCCAAGCAGTCAGCTATCCCATCTCTGAAATATGGCTATTCTTGCCTACCTCCAATGTTTGTGCTGACTGATTAAAAGTTGTAGAACAGGTAAGGGTTTTGTGGCCTTCTTGGTACATAACAGGTATTTGATACTTATTTTTTGAACACACAGGTAATAAGTTGCTACACTTAAATCATGTGCTCTCTGAGTGTTGGGAATTCCAACAAAAAGAAAGTAAAGCCCTTGCTCTGAGTGGAACTCAGTGTGGTAGCAAACGGACCCCAGGGATGGGGGACAGTAAGTGGAAATAAGTGCTATGAAAGGAATTACAAAGGCAGGAAGCAGCCGGAGGAAGAGAGCTGGGTGTGTGGGCATGAGCCATTTATACGGGGGCAGGTGAGCCTAGAGCGTGGCAGCAGGCCCTACACATTTGTGGGGGCTTTCAAGGGAGAGGAGACACCAGGCGAGAGGACAGCATGTTGTGGGGCAGGAGTTCAGGGAGCTGGGGGAGGCCAGCAATGGGTAGCGACCCAGATCCCTGTGGAGTCTCACAGGCCTTGATAAACTCTTTGGATTAATATTTTCCTGAAAGGAGAAACCTTTGCAGAACTGTAAGCAGAGAAGCAATCCACAGATATTTAAAAAGGTAACACATAATATCTATTACTATAGTTAAATGCTGTAACCATAAGAGATTAATATGGTACATGAGAAATGAACAGTGCCTGTCACTGATCTTTAATCTATTTCAATTTGATTATAAAAAGCAGTTGGACCTCATGAAAATGCAGTTTTTTCAAGTCCAAAATGGTAGAACTCCACCATAAAGTTCGATGGATTTATTGGATAGGGTTGGTCAAAAGGCAAAGAACATGAGCTCTAGAATATACCAGAGTCAGGACTCATTAACTATAGTCTTGGGCAAGTTATTTACCCTTTTCCTCCTTGGATTTCTTATGGAAAAAAAGGCACAAGTTGTACTGATGATTAACTTAAATGCATAAGTATACAGTACGAGGTCTGGAAGCTTAAGAAATGAGTGAACCAACTAAGAACAGGAGTTGCATCTTTTACACAAGCAGAGCAAATGAGTTAATTGGCATCAAAATCTTCTAAAGCTACCTTTTCTAGACATACTGAAAAAGCATAGCTTACAGTACTTAAGGAGATATCAGCTTTTCGATCAAATCACTATTCCCTGTTCTTACACATTTCATCCTTTAAGCCTAATTAAGACATCTATGGCTTTAAGAAGAGCTATGGCTGTAAAGAAATTTAATATATTTGAAAAGTTACGTGTTTTGAATTTTGCCCACCAAGACAATTCCATTTCCTCTAGCAAAATAACTTAAAAAAAATCTCGGTGATCTCTAAAAACTCAGAACTACTGGCATTTGCTTCAAATTCTTTTAGTATCTTCAGTACAACGCAAACTCAGAAGTGCTCTTCAGAATTTGTGTAAGGCAAAGTTTAGCAATCAACACAAACCACTTCAGTTCACAGTTAAAACATGATTAACAGAAAATTTCAGCCATGTGTAGTTCTCAGATGGTTGGTATTAGATGATTGCGTGTACATTAATTGAACACGTTTTAAAGAACTTGAAAGAAAACCTAGATGCAAGTTTAGGGACTGACAACCTCTATATGTCAAAGAGGAGTTCAAGGACACACTTGAGAAAATTGTTTCCCAAACTAATGTAAATATTGAAATCCATCAAACTGTAAGGAAAAACCTCGTGCTCACTGTGTGGTATTTTTCAAGTTCGTAAAATTAAACAATGCCTTTGGCTTTTCCGACCCGCCCAGGCTCGTTTTCAATCATGCGACTTCAGCCTGTCTCGCTACGCCGGGGCACCAGGAAGCGCGCACTGCAGACGCCGCCGGGCTCGCTCTGCGACGGCTCGCGGAGTAACGGGCCGCCGCCGCAGCTCGCCGCCCCGCCAGGCCACTGTCCAGCCCCCGGGGACGCCGGGGCGCGGGGAGCCAAGCTGACGACGGTGACAGGCAGGACCCGCACCCCGGAGGTCTGCGGAGACGAACCCTGCGGCGCCCGAACAAGCCATTCGGCCATCCAGCACCCTGGCATTCGCCCACCCAGGCGCCAAAGCGGCCCGACGGCAGAAGCGTGCAGGGCGGGGCCGCCACCCCCTCGCCCCGCCCCACCCCGCCCCACCCCACGCAGGCGCGCTCCGGGCCCGCCCCTCCCCCACGCACGCTCCGGTCCGAGGGAGGGGCGACCCTCGGAAGGGGCGTGGCCACCGGCCTCGACGCGCGCACGCGCTCTCGGACCCCACGGCTACGTGTCGGGCCACGTGACGCCCACCCCTAGAGTCCCCCGTGAAGCAACAGGACGTTTTAAAAAAAAAAAAAAACCTCTTCTGGGGGTAGCAGTGAGGGTGGACAGGGTGATTTTTGAAAAAAATAAAACTATAGTAACGGGCGGGGACGCGAAGCCGGGCGGTGGCGAGCGCAACACCGGCGCGGCGCGTCCCGGCGGAATTTCTCCCGCTGCCCGCGCCGGCCGACCGCGCCCGCGGCCCCGGCGCCAGCACAGGAGCGAGGCGGCCGCCCGTCCTCGACCGCCGCGCGAGCGGAGAGGCGAGGCGAGGCGAGGCGAGGCGAGGCGAGGCGGGTAGCGCGGCGCCGGCGGCCGCGCTGGGGGCGCGGGAGGGGCGCGGGGCGGGATCGCGCCGGCGGCCGGGCCCTTAACGGCCGCCCCGCCGGCCCCGCCCGCCGCCCGCCCCCGGCCCGCGCCCCTCCCCCGCGCGGCGCGCCTGAACTGAGGCGAACTCCGCCGCCAAGTGAGTGAGGCGGCGGCGGGAGGAAGAGGAGGACGCGGCAGCGCGCGGCGGAGCGGCACAGACCGAGCGCGGCGCAGGCGGCGGCGGCGCGGCAGCCCCTGCGCGGCCCTGCTCTCGGCGCGGCGCCCGCACCCGCACCGCACCCGCTCGGCGGAGACCCGCGCCGCGGCCTCCCGAGGACTCGGCCGGCGCCCGCAGCGGCGCGGAGCGCGGCCGCGGAAAGTGCCTGCGCGGGGCGGGCGGGCGCGCGGGGCCGGCCGCCCCGGGGCTCGGCGCGGGAGCCGGAGCGGGAGCCGGCGCGCAGCGGGACGCGGCGTCCCGAGCGGCCGGCGGCCGGGGCTCGCCCGCGCCCCTCCCTGCTCTCCCGCGGCGGCGGCGGCGGCGGCGGCGGCGGGCGGCGGAGCCTGGAATATGGTCGGGGAAATGGAAGCGAAGGAGAAGCCGAAGCCCACCCCGGATTACCTGATGCAGCTGATGAACGACAAGAAGCTCATGAGCAGCCTGCCCAACTTCTGCGGGATCTTCAACCACCTGGAGCGGCTGCTGGACGAAGGTGGGCGCGGGCCCGCGGGGCGCCGGGGAGGTCACGGTGGCGCCGGAGCGCGGGCGGCTGGGCCGGCGCGGCGGGGCGCGGGCGGGGCCGGGCCTGCGGGGTCCCCGGGGCGGCCCCGCGCGGGCGGGCGGGCGCGTGTGCTCGGGCCGGGCCCCGACGCTCGAGGCGGGCGGCCGCGGCGGGCTGAGCGGCGCAGGAGGCGAGCCCGGTGACGCGGGAGCACTGCGGGCCTTTGTCTGGAGGCGAGAAGCGCCGGGAGTTCAACTTCACTTTTGGGGCGCGGGGTGCTGCTCGGGTCCCCGCGATCGCGGCCCGGCGCGGCCCGAGGCGGGAGCCGCTGGGCGGAGGGCTGGCCCGGGCGCCGCCGCCCGGCTCGCGGGCGGGGATCGGGAGTCCGGCGCGGCGAAAACACAGCCCCGCGAAAGTTTGCAGGAGCGGAGTGGAGGAGCGCCGCGGGAGCCGGAGAGGCCGGAGCTGCGTGCTGGCAGCTCGCTTATTCCTCTGGAGTTCTCGCGGCCGCGGCCCGGGTCCTGGTGCCTGTGAGCTGCGGGTCTCGCGGGGGCCGGGCCGGACGGGACCAGCAAAAGTCTTAAATTGAGTAAAAGGGAGCCTTTTTTTAAAAAAGCATCTTAGCAGGGCTGTTAAATGGTAAAAGGAGGCTGCGAACTGTTACAGAGATGAACAATAGATTTTAGGTTTTTTTCATAATTCTGAGCTTTTTCAAAGACAGCTGGGGAAAAGAAATGAAGCTTAGGGAGTTGGGATATAGGACAGAACAAAAGACCGGAAATATCAACGTGATGAAAGATGCCTAAAGAAAATCCAGCAGCTTTTGTTGACTTAAAGATAAATTTTAGAAGCAGCTTTAAAGTAGGAAACAGGTATTACTGCTTGTACGTTGTTTTGCTTACGCACCTTCAACATAGGGCAGTAACCCTAACTGAAGTAGGCATTTTACAGCGTTGGATTAGCGTATCTGTTTTTTTTTTTTTTTTTGCGGAACTGGGGATCGAACTCAGGACCCTGCGCTTGTTAGGCAAGTGCTTATTCCACTGAGCTATATCCCCAGCCCCGGATTAGCGTATCTGTTAATCTCAAATTGCTACAGAGGAAAAACTTGAACTGTCTCTTTAAGGGGTTCTGCTTTTCCTATTTGTGTTGGCATTTGAAAGATTGTGGAGGCAGAAAACTTTCTGGAATGTCAAAAAAAAAAAAACCTGGAACTCTTAAATTTAGGCATTTCCAAATGTGGCCACCAGGGGGCGCCAGTTTATGTTTAACTGTGGAAATATTTGAAACAAAACGTGTAATATTTTCAATAATCTGACCTACTTTAGTTAAAACTGAAGTTATAGATCATCTCATCTGTCACTGTGTCTATTTAAATGTTGTAAACACTTTATAAACTATTGTTTTCTTTTTGCAATATCCTGGTTGAATTAGTTTTAGTAATAAGAATTTTTAATGATTTTTTTTCAAAGTACAGTTTAGAAGAAATCTTTTATGTCCTTTAAATAGATTACGGCGGTATGTAAAGTTAACCAAAATTAAACTGCATCTTCAAAATGTTAAATTGTAACAAATGACATAGATTGCATAAAAATGTATAAAAAATTTGAGTTTATTTTTTCAAAGGCTTCTTTCTTGTGCTTTTATAACAGTTAACCTGAAATCTAAATTTGAAGTTTATTTCCTGTTAAGTTTTTAGCCTTTGGCTTTAGTAATTTTCAATTGTTCAAATCTAGAAATTTCAATTACATATGTCATTATTTCTAGCAAAGGTTTATTTGTGTGTTTTTGGGAAAAGATTCTTTGAGTTGCAGATGTACAGAAGACCACTAGTTTATTAGGGTAAGTTCTAAGTAATGTTTCCTTTTTTAAAGTAGTTTACTTTATCTCTCTTGGTCTCTTTTTACTTTCAGGCTTTACACGCACATGCATGCACACGCACGTGCACCACACACACACACGCACACACACGCACATGCATGCACACGCACGTGCACCACACACACACACACACACACACACACACACACACACACACACACCTCCCACCGCCGTGTAGAGTTGCTTGGGTTTGGTAGCCAGCTTGTTTAAAATGGAACGACTAGGAAGTTTGATTGTTTTTTATCAGACCAGTACATACATGCAGGAAAAGGAGCTGTTTCTTCGTGTGGAATAAGCTGCTTCCTGTAATTGTTAGCCTTTTAATAAATGTAATTTGACTTAAGAATAATACTGTTTTTTAAGTGCATCACTTCTTTTTTTGCTGGGTGATTTAATTGTTAAATTTAATTGTGAAATTTGTGCTTTACCAAACCTTTTTGGCCTGTCATTGTCCAAAACAAATTAATCTTAGCTTCTGTTTGTGGTTAGGAATTACATTTTTCTTTGTCTGTTACACTTGGAAAAATTTACTTACAATTCAGATGAAACCCTGAGTTTTACGTTAGTGATTAGTTCAATGAAAATATTTAGAGTAGATATATTCTGTATTCTGTGATAATTAGGAATTTTGAATGAGATTTTAGGAATTTCGTTTTACAATACTTTACAGTTAGTAAGCTTTTACAGAATTTTCCTGTCACTTTGAGAATTTTTCTTTGGCTAGTTTACAAATTTGGGAATTAAGCTTGCTAGGTTTGCCTACTTGATTACAATTTGAATGTTTTATAGAATGTGCGTTTTAATTTCATGACGTTAAAATTAACCTTTAGTTTGCATTTTTGATAGCTAATCTTTCTGTTTCATTGTTAGATTTTTGTCGGAAGGAACTGTCTTTTCTCCCAAGTCTTCAACATGCTTATTTTTGAAGTCCAGAATACATTTTAGGTTGGGTCAGTTATTAAAGAAAGTAACTTCAGTTGAAAATGTTACCTTTTATTGAAGTTAGAGATGTTTACAAGATTACGGATAAAACCTGCATGTTAAACTACTCTCTTCTCTTTAGCAAGTTTTTAACTGAACTGTAGAACCATCCGGCTGAAAGCTGCACAAAGATTTACTAGCACGGCGTTTTTTAAAGGCCTTTCTAAGTCATGAAAATAAAATGTAAACAACAGTAGTTGAGTGCAGATTGTGTTTTTACAAAATTTTGCAGTTAGAGGTGATGGCATAAATCAGTTTGGCATAAAAACCCCAAATAGGGGAAAATGGAGAATAAGGTGTATATTAAAATAGACTTACAATTTTCTGTTTCTTTTGGTGGAGGGGAGGTTAAGGATGATATGAAAATGGAAAATGTGAGGAATGACAGTATATATACGTTTTTTTATTGTGGATTTCAGAGCAATTATTGTGTGATTTAGATAAAACTGTATAAGTGGTTTGAAAAAAACATTTTTATGTTCTGATTGTATGTTTTTGGCTAACTTTTGCTCCTCCATTAAATATATGAGCAAAAATATTTCATATTAAAATTTGCTTTATTAATGGCTTAACATGTTAATGTCTATTTTGTATGCATCCATTATTGCTCATGCCTTTTGTTTAGGACAGGACTTGCTAGGTAGTTTATGCTATCCTTGAACTCACTATGTAGCCCAGGTTTGTCTTGAACACATGGAATCCTCCTGCTTCAGCCTCCCAAGTTCTGGAATTATGCATTCATTACTGAATGTGCTGAACCTGGTTTTCCTGTACTTTTTTTTTTTTTTTTTTTGTAAGAAACCTTGTCTACAAAAGATTTTGCTTAAAAATTGTATGATAAGATTTGAGCTGTATAGTTACTTAAAAATTTAACTTTTCTTTAATCAGAAGATGGCATCATTGTTGATAGCAGTCAATACCTGTGACAAACAGGTTTTAATTAGGGTGAAGTAATTAATCTGTTCTTTAGGAGTTAAGATATTTGCTCAGCTACAAAAGTCCTTGAATTAATTATAATGCTAGAAGCTGTTTATCTCTACCTTTTTTCCATTGTCCTCCTCTTCTTCCCTGGAGGTGACACTAGCTATGTTAGGCAGTGATGGAAAAGATCACTTATATTATATTATGATATAGATTATGTAGCACTCATCCCATGCGTTTGAACTTTATCCCATTAACATGTTTTATAGAAAAAGTTGTACTTTCTATGATGTGAACGCAGTGGAGTTAAAAGAAATGGGTATCTTTATCAACCTCCCTTGCCATTGTGTTTAGTATGAACACCTTAACTAACTGAGAATAGCAAGCTGACACGAGCTTGTTTGACTTTTTAAAAATTGGTTTCTGCAGTGCTGGAAATTAAACCTGGAGCCTTAGTGCTAGGCAAGCACTTGATCGCTGAGCTATACCCTCATCCCATATTTGAATTTTTAACTTTTGTTATTGCATTGTTTTCCTCCATCCTAGAGCTGGAACAAGTGATTTTGTTTCCTTTTTTAAGGGAATTAGATTGCTGTGATGAAAGAAATGAAGTATAAGCCCTTCTGCTTGACTTGGCCTTACTGAAGCATTCAGTTGCTTCCTTTTTGAGGCCAATATACTAAGACATGTAGGTTTTTTCTTTCATTTTTTTGTTTTTGGTATTAAGATAATCAGTTATACTAGTGTGACCATAGAAATAGATGTTTATAAACTGGAACTATAGTATGATTTTCATGAAAAATTCAAAGTAGCTAATAAGAATTTGTTTTATGTATTTGTTTGATAATATATTTTTAAGCAAAAAGTGTTTCTGAGAAATGCTGTGACATAGTTGGGTTTTGCTGATAAAAAGGGGCAGTTTTCTGCTGTGGGTATGTCAGTTGTGGAAATGTCTGCAGTCCTATTTTGAGGCCCAGAGATGGAGGATGGCAAGTAGGCCCCTGCCAGGAAGTCATGCTAACATTATAAGCAAGTTTTAATTTATTTGGCTCACAAAATTTCATTATTTTTTTCCACTCTTGTTTGAAAAGGAGTGTGAATTTAAAGTGCAGTGATTTTTTTTTTTTTTTTCCCTTTTAATGATAACTTCTAGGGACTGTACCTACCCTTGTTAAAAGTTGGTCTTTCAGTTTTGGGGCCCAGAGTAGCCAGACTATTTGATGTAAAATTTCTTACTGCACTGTAATGTTTTGCAGAAAGACTATTATTACAGTATTATTTGCATTTTACAGGAAAGCAAAATAAACATTAAATGTATAATGGTCATTACAGTTTGGTACTATGAGCGTATTAAGAAATGGTAAAAAAGTAGAAGCCCTGAGTTAAAGTGTTACTTTCTATGTAGTTATTACCACACTTAACACTGGAGTATCATTATCTGCGTATTTTTGACTACCCTGTTAGAATTCCTTCCTTGAAGATACCCACCTCAGCCTTGGCATGTGGACTTTCTGAGATGTTTCTTGAATCAACAGAAAACAGAGTAACACTTTTTTTGACTTCTAGTTTCCCTAAAAATGGGATGTGCTTGTTATTTTTTTTTTTAGATGAAAATTTGGAGGTGACTTTAGAAATACTAATACTTTGGAGAAATTAAGCAATTGTGTAATAACACTTAGAGAAAAAAGTACATAGAGCTTTTAAAAATAGCTTTTAAAAGAAATTTTAATTGGTGGTACCTGTCCTCAAGATACTTTATCTTAATTTTACTTTACTACTCTTGATGAGTGGGAATTAGATAAAATTGATTTACTTAAGCAGTACAGTTCTTAGCCAGTCTTTATGTTGAAATATATTAGTTGATAAAATACAGAAAAACTAGCAGTGCTCATCTCAGCTCTTGAAAGTTTTGGCATTTACAGAATTAAAAGCTTTTCTTTAGTCATTTACCTGCAGGAGTCAACATATAAATCTTGTATTATGTATAAAACAATAAATAGGAAAAGCTCCTTATGCCCAAGTGCTGCTTTGATTTGTTCACTTAAATAAGGACCATTCACACAGTCTTAATTTAGAAGAAAGCCCAGTATAATAGTCATATGTGGGAGATTGTCATTTAGCACAGATAATGATTTTTAAAACAGGTGTATCTTTAATTTTGAAACGATGCTATTACTTAGAAGACAAATTCAAATTTTAGTTAACTGAAATATAACTCTTGTTACTAAAAGGAATCTGCGTGTCAGCTTTAGCAATAACGATTCAAAATTTGCAATGAATTTTTTAAAAAGTAGCTTGCATAAGATAAGATTCTTATAATTAGCAAGCTGATGACTCTATTTAATATTTTCACCATTACTTCAGCTTTCTGAAGCAGAAACACTACTTGCAAAGAGCAGTCTTACCAAGTCTACACAAAATCAAAGTCTTGATGTTTATAGGGTTGCTTCATATATTGATTCTAACCTATATGCCTTATTGAACTTCATTTTGAGGTTGGTGAATTGAATCAATTTGCGGTCACATTTCTGTCTCATTATGTATGATAAATAGAATTTTGTCTGATTGGAGTGTTCTGAATTGTTTTGTTTTTTACACAATATTTGTCCCTTGCTTTCATTTATTTATTTATTTATTTATTTATTTATTTTTGTCTTTTTGATACAGGGTCTGGCTATGCAGTTCAGTCTGGCCTTGAGCTCATTTTGTGGCCCAGACTGGTCTCAAATTTGCAGTGAACCTCCTGCCTCAGGCCCCTCTCCCCACCACCAGTGCTGGGATTACAGGCGTGCGCCACCATGCCCAGCTGAATTGTTTTCAGAGGGTCAGAAGCAACACTAAAATACCCATAGTTAAATGCCTGTGGTGCATGTGTTTGTGTGTCTTAGCATGTGTATCAGTGAAAGGAGACATGTAATGAATGTGAGCCACCTTGAAGTGTTTTGAGAGCTGTTACTGAGGGTACGGAAGGTTTCTGAAATCATATCTGTTTGACCCTAGAATTGAAAGAGTAGCAGGTATTTAGTGAAAGCCTTGCTTTTGGCTTTAGTGTAGGACAAGTTGGAAAGCCTAGATGTGAACACCTGGTCAGTAGTAGGTTTTGGGGGAGCCCTAACCTTTAAACTAATTCTATGAAAAAACAAGACAAAAAAACACCCCAGGCATATATTACAATTTAAGGTTAGCACTAGGAAAATGCATGATAGAAAACAGACTAGAATTTTTTGGGGGCGAGTGCTTGTTGAGACAGGGTCTTGCTATGCAGTTCGGGCTGGCCTTGAGCTCACTTTGTAGCCCAGGCTAGTCTCGAACATTTGCAAGGATCCTCCTGCCTCAGCCTCCTGAGTGCTGGGATTACAAGTGTGCATACCACATCTGGCTCAGAGTAGCATTTTTTAATTGAAACTTTTTCATAAACTTTCAAGGTCTTAATTTATGGAGTCAGAATTGCCCTATAAAGTAGTATTTGGAAAGATTGGTAAACAATAGAAACATTTCTTTACAAATGTCTGACTATAGGGAGGATTAAAAATAATATCAAGCCAGTTGTGGTGGCACACGGCTATAATCTCAGCACTCAAGGAGGCTGAGGTAGAGCGATCACTGTGAGTTTGAGGCCAGCCTGGACTGCAGTGTGAGTTCAAAGCCAGCCTGAACTATGTAGTGAAATCCTGTCTCCAAAAAAGGAAAAAAAAATCAGAGGATTGTATTATTTCAGGGTTGTGGGAACTTGAGAGTGAGGGTGTCTTCATTGCACATATGCAGAGACCAGGTCTGTAGAGTTAATAATGTGACGAAGCGGGGCTGTTGCGGTTTAGAGGGAGAGGGAGAATGTGCAACATACCAGCTCTGGTCAGTGGCAGGTGGGAGGCGCACCGGCATATGCACGTGTGCTCTTCCTCTGCTTGTGAACATAAAATGCAAATGGAGTTTTGTTAATTTTGTGGTTTATGGGACATGAATAGTACTAGTCCATTTTTTTTTTTTGAGCCAGAATATGAGAATACTTTTTAAAATGGTAAAAACAAAAACTTTTTGATAATTAAGAGGCTAATAGAGCAGAGGCAGTAGAAGATTTCAACTCATTGATTTTAATATCTTTGTAACTAAAGGTTAGTTTCAGTTCTTTCAATATAGTATAAATAACAGTATAGTTAACAATGCTGTTGCTATTTTTTAACTATTACTATTTTTAGTAAGTATGCAAGAGGAAGTAACATTTCTGATTGAAAGATCAGATTATATAGCAGCAAAGATAGGATTATAATACTGCAAAGTGGTTCCAGTGAGGAGCATAGACGTGCACCAGTTTTAAATCAGCTGAGGCCACATAATTGATCAGGGAGATGATTTATTCTGAGGTGAGTGGAACTGAGTACTTAACACTAGACTGCTACATGCATTACTGATGTCAACATCTGGAGGCTTATTGCTCATTTCAAGTGTATTTAAACATTTAAGTATAAACCATAGTTCTTTGTATCACTTTGACAAAGTTGTCACATAGCAGATAAACAGATTTTTCAAAAAAAAATTCAAACCCAGGACAGGTAGAAATTACTGTGAAATTACCTGAACCTACTCCTGTACCACTGATGCTACTGCTGCTGTTGCAGTGATACCACCGTCGTGACCAGCATTAACTCTGCCAATGATGTGTGTGGCAAAAGACAGAAAAGAGTTTGTGTTGATATCATATGCTAATGAGCCCGTGAGATGAAATGTGAAAGATTTTTTGGGTATAGGTGTGGGTTTTACTCATGATTGAGGCTAGTTTGATGATCTAAGTTATAATATTGAACCTCCCTGAACCCAACCTGCTTCATCTACCAACCTCAATCCCAAATATTTGGATGCTGATGGGTATAACATGGAAAAAACTGCTAGTACTCTTAAGATGTGTTCTTTATGATATAGTGAATATCATATAAGCAAAGCAACTTGTAGAGAATAAGAAAGGAAAAGGGGAGAAAGGTAATTTGTTCACGTGAATGTGGGCTTTTTATTTTTTTAAAGACATGGTCTCACTATGTAAAGCAGGCTGGCCATGAACTTGTTATGTAAACCAAGATGGCTTTGAACTCATGGTGATCTTCCTGTCTCAGCCTCCTGAGTGCTGGGATTACAGGTGTATGTTACCACACCCAACTCAAGGGCTAGTTTTTATGAGCATAAGAACCACTAACTGATAACACTCAGGTATTATTAGAAATCATATTGAGCTGGAGTGTTTAGTAGGATTTTCTTGAGAATTGAAACTTGTTGATACTAACATTTGGTGGTTGATGAGGTGAATGGGAAAGGGGAGAGTCTTCCGAGAGAAGGAAGTGAGGCAGTGTGGGAACCGTGGTGGTGACAGACTGTAAGTAAAAATTTTCAGAATGTGTATAGGTTGTTAGTTGAAGTGACAGAAATGTAGAAAAGAGTAGCGGGAATTAAGTGAGGACTAGAGTGAGAGGACTAGATTAGGGCTGGGTTTCACTAGCATAAATACCAGAATCAATAGCTTGTTTTATTGCAAAGGTTGTGGGGAAGTATTGTCCTACAGTACTGTGTTGGCTTATCTGGAGATGCAGTAATGAGCTCTTCCTAGGTAGACTATAGTAAGAGTGTATTGAATGTATGAACTCAAGAAGGTCGAAATGCAGTGTGAAGAGTGAAGCTGTTGTCTGTGGTTAACTCATTAGAAATGTTTTTTTCTTTTGTGGTACTGGGAATAGAACCCAGGCCTCACATATAGGCAGCACACTACTGCTGAGCTAGCTATACCTTCAGTCTAGGAATTTTTTTTTAAATATTTTTTCACAATAGTAATTATTAGAAGTTTTTATATTTTGAGTATTTTGTATTATGGACTTTTAGAGATTTCAAGAAATGTATTATAATTAGAAACAAACAGTTTTTCCTCCCCTCTTTCAAAGGTAGTGATTCACCCTGAAGTGTCTGCAATGTACGAGGCTCATTTGTGTAGCTGTCAGCCTGTTGTTTTTGTTTTCTTGTTCTGGTTACAAAAAAGATTTATGCTTTCCTTTCTATGAGAATTAAATGAGAAACTGAAGCGAAGGACTGTTAGGAATCGTTGAATTGACTTAGTTTGGAGAAAAGTTTGACTTACTAATCTGTTAAATCTGCATGTTACCAAATACAATGAAGACTTTCTGAGAACTTTTATTATAGTCAATATCCATTTCACTTTTACTGAACTATATTTTTGGGCAGAGATACCTTGACATTCCATCCCTAAATATCTTTTTTGTTGTTGTTGTTCAATCTTTTTGAGACAGGGTTCACTATGCAGTTCAGGCTGGCTTCAAACTCACTTTGTAGCCCAGGCTGGCCTTGAACTCACAGCAATCCTCCTGCCTCAGCCTCCCAAGGTGCTGGAATTATAGGTGTGTGCCATCATGCCCAGCCATCCTTAAATTTCTTTGTATCTGTTTGAAAATTAACATTTTTATGTAGTGACATCACACTGAACAACGAGTCCATAATCACATTTCTTTATTGTGTCCAAAAAATGTTTTCTTTTTGGTCCCAGATACTGGAAAATGAACCTAGGGCCTTTGGTCTGATTTTGCATCCCCAGCATCTCCTATTCTCCCTTTACTTTTTTTTTTTTTTTTTTTTTCTTTTTCTTCCCTGGTTTTGGTTGAAGTTCTCCCTAGGATACCCAGGCTTAGTTCAAATTTGTCATTTTCCTGCCTCAGCCTCCTGAGTGCTGAAGTGTTTTTGATAACTGAATTGTCCAAGTCAGAATTTTTTTGGTATGACTCATTGAACCTGATTATGATTTTAAATTTTAAAATCTAGAGCCATCTTTCGTTTTTTGACTGTTTTACCTTCCTTGTCCAGGAATTGTTCCTTTATTCCCTGAATACCTACTAATACTTTGGAAGTTAAATTTAGAAGGTAAAATATTTTGAAGTATTTAATCTTTGGCTAGAGTGCATCATAGGTGCTTCTGTATGTTTTATGTTGCATCACATCAGGGGGCACAGTAACTGGTTCCACCATTGTGAAGCTGAGATTGATACCAGGGTTAGAGTTGTGACAGATTGATTCTTCTATAAAGTTAGATCTTTTTCCGTTTTGGGCTAGAAGTAAATAAAACACTGTAACATTAGATTGTTGCATCAACCATTGACACTCTGGTTTTAAGCAGTTGCTAATCTTTGCCTGAATCAGTTTCCTTAGAACTATACCATGATGATTTCATGTATCTTCAAACAATTATTACATTAAGTATTCTTCGAGAGTTTTTGTCTTAACCAATAGTGATTAGATAGAAATAAATTCCTAGTGGGAAGAGTAGGTAGATGCTTATTTTTACTTGAATTATTCGTTGGTTCTCAAGGTAAAATGTTGGGTTGCTAGTTGCCTCAGGAGGTGACTAATAAATTTTTCTCTTTCATAGTGTCATTACAAGCTCGTGGACTTTAGAGGCTGAATATATTTAAGTCAACCAATAAATACTGATATTCACATAGTCCCAACTTTGACTAGTAATAATCAGAATGGTTCCTGTGCCTTTTGAAATCTTCCTTGCTTTCTGGGGTAATAAAATGCCCCAGCTACCCCTTGTGTCTTCTCTTCTGATTAGCTAGAATTAGCCATTTCTCCAAGGCTGGTGTTTTTCCCCCAGTTGGGCTGATGTTTGAGATGTGGGTTAAGATAGTAAATGTGTTCATTGTTGGGATTAGATTATGTCCAGTCATTTTTTATGGACAGATCTAGTCAGTATATTGATTGTAAAATTCATGAGTTTTGTATTTTTTCAGTTTAACATTATTTTTATTTTACAGCCACACTTTTTTTTGCCATCTCTACTAAAATACTGTTCCTGAAGGTGGTATAATTATTTTCATTATTCTGCAGTATAATATAATATAATATAATATAATAATAACAGTAAGTTATTTAATATGTTTAAAATTGCCATTTTAGATGTGATAAATTAAAGGTACACTTAGTGACGTATTTTTCTAATTTACTACAATTTTTTCCTTTTTTCAGACTTAGTCTATGTATGCTGTTTTTATTTCTTAGTAAATCTTGTTTTTGACTTTCTGATGTAGTCACTTACCTAATTTATTTTGTTATTGTATGGACTATTTTTATTAGCTTGTACCTCAAGCACAGAAGCTACGTATATTTAAAAAAGCTGTGTGTGTGTGTGCGCACGTGCACATGTGTGTTACAGTGGTATGGTCTAGAAAGATAGTTATCAGGAGATTTTTGTTCTCTTTAGACTAGTGCTTTGTATCTTAACCATGAAGAGGAAGAACCAAAGAGAAAAATAACAGGCAAAATGTTTTAGCGAATTCTTCTCAATAATTTCAGTAAAAGAATATACATAAAACTCTTCATTAAGCTTTTACAATTCATGAGGTAGAAAAAGCTCTTGGGTAGAAATTAAGTTTTAGACTTGTATTTTGAAGTAGTTGCAAAAACTCTACTGCATATGTTTTGTTTCCAAGAATCTTTAATCCTAAGGAATTTAGGTTCCAGCAGATGGGGATATTCGTACACAAAAGAGAGCATTTAGTGATTAAAATGTGTTGAGAAATAAGTATTGCCAGAATAGGACATTTTTATTCTTTAAATTGTAAAGGAGGAGTTACTCAGGAATGTTTCAACTAGCAATTATTAGATTTAACATTTAGGGTGGCAAGTGAGTAAGTTACGCTATTTACAGAATTTGTCTTTTTTAAGAGGACGTATCTTGATATGTTGACATAATAAATATAACTGGTTTAGGATTTTAGATTGACCACAGCTGTTTTTTGAAATAGTTTCTGCTTTTACAACTTTGTTGCTTGAAAGATTGTTTTGGTGAGAAACTAAATCACATGTTTTAAAGTGTTTTTGAAGGGGTTCACCTCCAGCCCTTTTTAATTTTGAGACATGTTCTTCCTAAGTCACTAAGCTGCCCAGGCTGGGCCCAAACTTAAAATCCTCCTGCCTCAGTCTCCCAGACTGCTGGGATTTCAGGCTCCTGTCAGCATGCCTGATACAATTCTAAAATCCCTAACCAGGCAATTGGTTTCTGGCTATTAAATGTAATACAAAAAAAGAAACCACCCAAAAAACTATGTGTCACAGTTTACTGATACAAATGTTGTGTGAAGAGAAAGTTCTTTTGGGGATCATAGTTTATTGCAGTAATAAAAAATTATCAGCAGTAAAATGATAATCTTATCTTACTTTATTATAATTTATAGCATTATAGCTTTCTTTATCTTTTTTTTAGTTTATAGCACTATAGCATTCCTTATCAGTTTTTTAGTTGGGTAAATATATATCTTGCTTTAGAATATGCTTTACAGCTGTTGAAGAAATACCAACCATTTGTATTCTTTTTCAGGTGGGATTTGGAAGTGTGTTTTTGTTAATGGATTATATATTTAAATTACATTTTTCTCCTTTAGTTTTACTGACCTTTAATTTAAACTGCCAAGGCAGTTGTAAAATAGCATTTTTTTCCTTTAGTCATTTGAAATTGAATGCTAGACATGAGGAAAGAATAAATCTCTTTTTAAAATATGTGGGGTGCCATGGAGAAGGAGTTAATGGTTCCTTTGTAGAATTGATAAAACTTGTATTTTACTTTTTTCCCACTAGACTCTTCTTTTTCTGTTATTCTTACAACATAGAGACTTGAATACGTGAACATTTTCAATTCATTTTTGGCAGAAGCATGGCTATGACCTTTTTCAGTCCTGAGTGAAATAGTGGTAAAGGTAAAAACAGAGAGGTATCAGTAGCACACTTTGAACTTTAACAGTGGAAATTATTACTCTTCAGGAGAAGTTAGGAATGATCAGTTTTGTGTGTATATTATAAAATATTGTATTTTTTAAGGATCATATCTTATAGTTTGTTAGCTTATGAGAAGCTTGAAGTTTTTTCTTCTAGTAATCATTAAAAACTTAAAAATAGATGTTTATTTTATTAGAACAAATAATCTTCATTTAATGGGAAAAACCCAAAATTCTCATAAAATTGTAAGTGAATGTTATCCATACACAACTCAGTGGTAATTGCTTAACATTTTGATGATATACCTTCTAGTCTTTTTACTCCCTGTATTAATGAATTGAAACAGAATTGAGGGCCTACTGTAAAACTATCCTTGTGTGTTCTTTCTCTTAATAAATAACATCGTGAGCATTTTCCCATGCCATTTCTATCTTGAACTCCATTTTTTTTGCTAACATTCTATGTTACTGAGGTATACGAGAGTTATTTAACTCTTCTGTATTGGGCATGCCACTTAGCTTTCAGAAAGTTGTAATACCAAATGGTCTCAAGTTCATGAGTCACTTCTGTAAAAACTTACTTAACTAGTGTAACTGGGCCAAGTGAATATCAAAGTTTTTTTTCCAATGTATTTCCGGTGACATATGCAATTATTTACTGCATTGCAGTACAAAGTGATTATTGTGATACAATATGTAATTTTCAAATAAGTCAGAGTTGTATATTTCACATTTTAATTTTTAGTAATTTAACCTATTTGACGTTTTATTCACTGATACTTGATTGTGTACTACATAAAATATGAGAAATACGTCAGAAACTTTAAATTTGTTCCCTTAGTTTATTGGCATAGTTGGGTAGATAATATAAAAAGCAGTACTGTAAAAGGCATTGTAAACCTGACAAGGGGACTAAAGCCTGGCAATGTAGAGATTTAAGCTGGGGAGGCAGGCTCTGGAAGGACAGGTGGAATTTAAGTGCAGAAAAGATGAAGATGTGGTGTTGTAGGCACAGGGAACAGTACCCTTGAATGGGAAACCATTCTGAATAGAGAAGTAATATATTCTCTATTGAAGAGAGGGCTTTTATGTCTGGAATGTATATTCTGTCCTACAGATAGTGAGTAATGCATTTAAAGCTTTTCTTTTTTTATATTGTGATTAGTCGTCCATCTACCCCTAAGCTCCACCCCCATTTCTGTTTTTGGTCTCCCTAGGTTTTCTTGACTTTATAGTTTGTCCAGGCATGAATTTGTATTACAGTGTGATGTATTAATGTGGTAGATTGCTACTCTTGCTGCTACCTTTGATGTCAGATTTTTCTTTTCCTTTTAGCTGTCTCTTTTTGGCAGGGAGTGTATTGTGTTCTGTCATCTGACTTGTATTAACTATGAATGTGTAGTGTGACTTTTAATTTCTTTTTTCCCCTAATGCATGTGGATTTTATTTATTATGATGCCATTTATTTTGGTTCTCTTGTATATGCATGCTGGTAGTTACGTTGGGTTTAGGAATACAGCCAAGTGTATGGTAGAAGAGGTGGTTTGGATTAGTGAGTTCAGTGTTCTAGAGTGATGAATCATAAGTTTTGTAAATGAATGGTTAGTATATTCTGTGTATGGTATGATTTTTGCCAGTGTGCTTTTCTTTCTCCTTCCATCCCCTTCGTTATTATACTAATGGCTTGAGAGATGGGGCATTTTCTGAATTATAAAGTAATACTTTTTGTCTTTTCTTCTTGGAACTAATGTTCCAAGGATATATTATGGGAAAACTTAGAAAGACCTGTAGATCCTGGTGATGACAGCTTTAAATAATACTTACTTGGTTCTGATCCCCCCAGGTCTCTGTGCCTGTCTCTCCCTCCTTTTGGCCCTCCCCTCTCTCTCTTCCCCTTTCTCTCCTTTCTCCTTCCCCTCCCCCTTAGATTGAACCCTTTGTTTACCAACAAACTACATCTCTAGACATTTTACTTTTGAGATGAGATCTTGCCAGGTTGCCCAGGATGACCTCTAAATTGGTATCTTTTTTCCTTAGCATTTGGAAGTAATGTAGTTGGAATTACTGATGTATGCTTAATTAATCTTTGAGAGAGGATGATGGCTCAAATCAGATTAAAAGTACCTATTTAAAAAAAAATAGTTAAATTTCATTTAGATTGGGCTTGTTCCAGAATGCAAGAAAAATGTTCTTGTTTTTATGAAACACTAGTCCAGCCAAATAATTTTAGTATTCAATTTTCTTTTGTTCAAATGTATTTATTATTTAAACAGTTAGGAAAACTTAAAATGTAAATATCTAAGTAGAAGAAAATATAGAATCTTGCAATTTACACATCACATTCAAATTTGCTTGTAATTATACACATGTTGTAACATATTTCTGGTTTAAGTCTAAAATTTTACATTGGGAAACTATTGACTTACAAAATGCAGAAATTGGAATTACCAGATCTAAAAGAAAAATATCTTTATTAGATGATTTAAACAGTGATGGAGGCATTTTGTGGGATGTAATCAGTCATCAGTTGCATTCAGTCATCAGTTGCATTTTTTTCCTATGAAAAAGCTTCATCTGTGTTCAGATCACAAAGTTGGGATCATCTTTGTAGTTTGTGACAGTCTTTCAAGAGGGGAAGTATAAAGATGGGTGGACTGGCACTTGTAAGGCCCAGAGAATTTTTGTAAACATAATATTTGGGGGTTGGGGTGGAGGGATAGTTCAGTGATAGAGCACTTGGCTTAATAAGTGCAAGATTCTTGGGCATGAAAAACAAACCAAGAACCACTCACTACACATTTGGAGTCGAAAGATTCCCTGATGTTTTAAAGTTGGGAAGGATCTTAAACTTACAGCCTTATCTTTTATAAGTTCATTTATGGTGGATATGGAGGTACAGGTTAGAAATTAATGGTTTCAGGAGTGGTAGGTAAGTTGGCTGTTTTTTGGGCCTGATCCTTTCCAAGGAGAACTCTGTCATTTCTGACAATTTGTCTAATGTGGCTGGCTACTCTTATATGAGTAGACTTATTTTTAACTATTTGTTGCTTGAAGTGTCAACCTCAGGGTATTTTTAATTTTTCTTCCAAATGAGAATAAATTTAAAGCAAAGACAGTAGGTTCTCCCAATACATGATAGTTTGCATTAGTGTTGTTCAGCAGGCTGTCTAGGAACAGTTCAGTGCATATTTGCATAAAAGTTTTCACTGTTCATGTTTTACACAATATTGGTAATTTAAAGTCTTTTTATAGGGGTGTTTAATTTTCCTCATTTCTTTGTAGATCTGTAGGTCATTTACTCTTAGGTAATGTGAAAAAAATTCTAAGATGAACATAAAGTGAGAAAGCACCCCACCTGATAACTTCTGAATACCTCTGTTTGGATTCTACACCATTGCTAGACCAGTACTTAGAAAATTATGTTGATATTCTGTATAGTTTGTAGTTTCACAGGGTAGGATAAGCTTACCTAACATTTGAGGGATGATTAGTTGAGAGATAGCTAAAAATTGATCTTTTATAAATTGAGTAAAAAAATGAAGGGTGCCATATAATGAATAGTAAGTACTGGGACAAAAGTTTTATGTCAAAATGTGTGAAGTACCAAGTTCCATGTTTCAAAATAGTTGGATACCAAGATATGATTGTGCCTGTATCCTGATGGTAAAAATATGCATAGAAAGGGTAATATGTATCTAAAAATTTAAAAATGCTATAAAGAGAAATACTTTGATAAGGTAGAATGTATGTACTTACATATATTTGTATACCTAAACTGAAAGTTTGATGAAAATTGTGTTACCTGTGATACAACATAGTATTTTTCTGTTCTATTTCATTTTTTAAAATGCTAGTTATGATTATAACCAGTAATATTGATTTAATGAGTTGTGACCTGTGCAGTTTTAGCATAACTGATGTTAACTCTTGGTATAATTTGGTTTTCAACAAACTTTAATCCTTTTATATCCACCACTTATCTGGATGCTGGGATACAAAGATAAGTAAGACATAACCTAGTCTTTAAGAAACCATACTGTGGTAGAGGAGAAAGACAAAGAAACTAAAGTGCTTAATTTCTGTAACAGAGGCATGCCCAGCTTAAGATAGAAAGTACCAAATATGAAGCAGGAAGATGAAAATTTCTTCAGGTTCATATATTAAATAATTCACAATTCTTCTAATAATAGGCATATCTTAATATGAGATCTATTTCTGTGTTTCCCTGTCCCCCCTTTATAGATCTAAAATGTATACTACTAAGTTGCTTGTAAGAGATTGTGAATTTCTGGCTTATTGGCCAAAAGTTTTTAAAAGTATTAATTACAGATAAAAATTTTAAAAAATTAAATGTAAAAAATGAGTAATACTACCTTTTAAAATACACCATGGTGAATAACTTCAGTGTTATTATCTGGGAAATATATATTGCTCTTTAAACTTTTTCTGTCTTTGACTTAATAAGAGGTAAAATCAGGTAGAAATACTATGTTAATGTGTACCTTTGACTATTTGCACACAGTGAAAATTAAAAGCATCACAAATTTTTAAATAACCGAATAAAAGATGGGAACTAATTGACACTGAAAATGATTTTATTTTTTATTGCAGTTGGGGAATTTTTGAATATTGATCTTTGATCTTATGGTTAATTTACTCAAAATAACACTGGATCTGAAAATTAGAAGTCTTGGAATTGGGGGTATAGATCAGTGCTAAGGTGCTCACCTGTTATGTGTGAGGCCCTGGGTTTGATCTCTAAAAAAGAAAAAAGTTCATTTTATCTAAGAACTGTAAAGGAAAACATGCTATTTCTATAGAATTTAGTTTGCACAGGTTACACAATTGTAACAGGGTTTTTGCGTGAGTGATAGACGACTACATCAGGCTGAAGACCCTAATGCTTGAGTGGATGTGGTGGCTCCTTGGAATGATTTTTGCTGTTAGCCGTGAAGAATGTTTTCCTTATAGTTCTTGTGCAGCAGGCCATAGAGTAAAGCACATTTTTATAATAAAGGTGATGAATTTAATCTCAAACTGGCAGTCAAATGGAAATTGCAGACCTTGATACTGGGAGAAAATTGCCTATAAAGCAACTCTTGAGAGAACAGGCTTTAAATTTATCCACCCATTTTGACATTGAGGAGAACATAGGAACCATAGGATATTTTGCTTGGCCTGCTTATTTCAGATGAATAACACTTGAATATTCTATTTAAAGGCCAAAGATAGTTGGTTCAAAGTTGCTTAAACTTTATACATAAGGACTTTAGCACATACATTTTTGCATTTTGCTAAATATTTAAAATACTGCTTTTTTATATCAGCACATAGTGTATGTAATGAATTGAATTTATTACATTTTGAGTAGTATGCTGTGTATTTGTTTTTGCCGTGTATATGGGAAGCTATAATCTTAATTATAAACCAAGAATTCTGTCTTGTAACACTCCAGTGATAGAATGTCACCTGTCCTTAGTATTTTATGTTATATTTAAATAGTTTATATTATAAATTTTAAATACAGGATATTGTAGTTTATATTATGGGGAATCTGGACTCTCATTTTTTAAATAATAAGTGGCTAGTGCTTATTATTTTTAAGGAATAACCTAGACATTGATCCACCATGCAATGGATTTAGAGTGTTTAATCCTGCATCCAGGTGCACTGTAGCATTTACAAAAGTTTGGGATTCTTCTCCACCCCTGCCAGTACTATACATAGTCATAAGATAGCCAACTCCAGGTTAAGACAATTACTTGTGGCTAATGGAAAGTGAGACCTATCTGGTAATGTTTAAAATGTAAATGTACTAATGTGAAATGTATAAAATAAAATTTTTATTGTATTTATTAAGACTGTGGGTTCCAGCACTTGGGAGGCTGAGGCAGGAGGGTTGTTGCAAGTTTGAGGCCAGTCTGGGCTACATAATGAGTTCAAGGCCAGCTTGAACTACCTGGCAAGATCCTCTGTCATCCTCCCTTGAGCCCCTATCTCAAGATTATGGGTTCCTAAGTTTAGATGTAGAGAAGAGTTCAGTTTTAAAGCAAATGTGGGAAGTCTGGCTTGATTAATTGATGACTGAGAAAGCAAGACTAAAAAGGAAAGATGTTTTATAGCATCTCTGTGGATGCAGGAAGCAGTTTATTGAAGCTATGAACTTGAGACTAAGGAAAATCAAGGAGAAGCAAGAGTATTACCTTTTTTATTTTTTGATTAAACTAAAAACCAGTAATTGGTTTTTGTCACTTAAAGTAGTTTCGTTTAAATTAAGCACTAAGTTTAATTGTTATTATAGCTATATGAGAAGAGACCTTAACTTGTTAAGATGCATTTGGATGTTTGTTACTGTCATACGCATCGAAAGTGAAGTTGTAAAATAAGCCAACACCTTCATTCCATTATCAGTGATACAGATACTTGGTTAGCTATTTCATTTGACTTAATAAGTAAGCTAGGCAAGTTTAAAACTCGAGATAGAGCCTACATTATGCTAAGCCTTTGTGAGAGAAATATGTTAATGCTAGTACTCCTGATCCAGGGAATCAATATGTGGAAACCTTTATTTTTAAATAAAAAATTTATGGAGTTTACATCCAAGTTGAAGTTGTTGTAAGGTGTATAATTTGCATGTATTTGTATGTAAGTTTAATGATGTAAGTATTGTGCATAGATATAGTAGTAATACTAAAAATTTATTCTTTATATAGCTGGCTGTAAATTTAGCATATTGATTATCAAAGTGTAATTGCCTGAGTAAAATTACTTGATTAGAAGCTGAATACTAAATTCATTTTCTGTATGTGTTGGTAATGGCAGTTTATTACTTGAAAAGGTTTTCATTGTGATATGCCAAATCCAATCCAAAGCACAACTATTATTGTGATAAATGTAGCCATAGTTTCATTCATGATTGTTTGTCAGAGTCTGTTGTGAATCATTTGTTTCAGTAGTCTTTTATCACCCAGTTAACTCAAGATTATAGTATTGTTAGGGTGCTGTAACGTGAGGAAGGTGATCACAGTAATGCAGATTCAAATTGGCAGCATGAAAAGGTGATACTTTTTAGTAGTTCTGTTTGCTTTTGTTAGATAACTTTTAAGGTTTTGAATTAGTTTTCTAAGTATACCTTATAAGATTATACAAATGTATATTATAAAGTTATGAAGTATGCATTACAAGATAGAATGTTCTTCTCTCCAGAGCCCTCCTTTCCCCAAGTTCATTTGAGGTTAAAATAATTTAACATTTCAGAAAACTGGTTAGTCAGCTCCTTGAGCAAAAACTCTGACCTTTTAAAAGGGTATGTTGTAGAAAAAGTACTATAGAGACCATTTGCCCAAGTGTTTGAGAGTCATTTTTAATAAAGCATGCATTTCTAGTTTAGTAATTTGTAAGACGTTCTGGACATAGTAATATTTGAGGAGGAGCTTAGTAAAAAGTGAGTTGGAAACATTTATATTTGTGTCCCTATTACATTCTGCCTTATCTTTCTTCTTTATGATCACTTATTTGCAAAGAGCATTTGGTGTAAGTATGTTTTCTAGTTGTTTTTTTATCCCTGTAGAATCGGGGAAAAGACCAGTTTCAGACTTCAGTTATCAAGTATTAACCAGATTAGCACATACATGAATGCAAAAATCCAAAATGCTGGAAAATCCAAAACTTTGAGGGCTGATAAAATGCCATCATTGAAGAAATTCCATACTTGATTCATGTGATGATCACAAACAAAATGCACACTAAAAAATTTGTATGAAATTACCTTCAGACTGTGTATAAGGCACATATAAAACAAATTAATTTCACCTTTCAATTTTGGATTCCATCTTCAGTATAATTTGTGTTTATGCAAATACTCCACAATCTGAAGATAGTCAAAGTCTGTAACATTTTTGTTCCCTAGCATATTTAGTAGGTGATATTCTACCTGTGCTTTTAGCTTTCAGAATATAGTCATTTCCAGAAAGTATTTATATAATATATACCTATCTATATCTATATATCTATTTGTTTTTTAAATTTTTTGAAAGTAAAATTTTACCTAACTTATGAACTGGTAGTGTAATTTATTTCTCTTGTCCTTTTTAACGTGTATTACATTAAATTATCTTTAGTTACTGTAATTACAACTTATGGAAGCCTGTTGACTAAATAGATTGCTTGATTTGACAGTGTCATTCTTTTTCTCCTCTTTGTTGTCTATGAAATTATCTAACTAAATATAGTAGAGCTTGTTGTGCTAGTCTTCTGCTTAGTTTTTAGGAGGCGTGCTTGGCTTAAAATTGTTATTAGGAAGAGATTTATCAGAGATTTATCTCAGTGATTGGATGTAACTAATTTTTGCAGTTACATTGAGATGGTGGTGGTAGATTGTTATTTAAAATAATTTTTTAAAGAAGATTTTGTTTTGTGCCAGTAATTTTCCACTTGCCTGTACAAAGACAGGTCTCAGTGAAGACAGAACTTCATTCTTAGGAATTCAGTTCATTTTGTACTTTATACTGTAAAAAATTCATATTGGTTTCAAGGCACAAGTAACTTGGCAACTTACATAGCTAAATTTTATTGTGGTGCTCTAAAATACACAATTTTTTCATTGGCCTGTCTTTGAGACATATATGAATAAACAGCAAATTACCTTGAGCAAGAAAAATAGAACTGCTTGCCTGGATAATCATAGTCATTACTTAAAATACTAGTCCAGTGCAAAGATGAGATCAGGAATCAGAAAACTAAGGTTTGAAAAAGGTACCTAAAAGTGAGAGTTCTTAAGTGTTTATAATTTCGGTTTTTCTTAGTGTAGCAACCGAATGAAGTCATAGAGCTCTGTCTGTCTCTTTCGAGATTCTCTGTCTAGTGCTCAAGTCCCAGAACAATAAGCCACACCTATTCTCTCTGTATGTACTTAGGTAGAAGCTAGTTCATACCTCTAGAAGAACTGTGATGGCAGAGGCTGTATTGCTTACCAGTGTTTCCCCAGCACAGTACCTGATGCCATAAAAATACAGGAAATATTTAGTCAGTAATAACAGATTCTTGAGCATCTGTTTTGTTCCAACAAATAAAAAATATTTGTTGAAAAGAACTTATTCTACCCAGTTCAGAAGTTCAGCTCTAGAATACTCTCTTACGTTCTTAGAGTAAACATGGGCTGTGAGACACCCAGATGACTTGTTGAAGGATACAGTTTTGATAGAGTTTAGATGAGATTCTCTCATCTTTCATTCTAGGTTTAATTTCAGTACTATTATACTGTTCTTTCTTTGCTCCATTAATACTGTGCACGTTCATTTTTCCTTATTTTTCCCCGTTAGCTCCAGTTCTACTTTCTTCCATCATTTTTTGTCTCTTTTTGTTCCTGCTTTCCGCACTGTCATGGCCACTTCCCTCAGCAGCAGCCACATTTACTGAAAATGTGCTAGAAATCCTAGAGATGGTTTAAGTTTGAATTTTGAATTTCATTTAGGAATTATTTTTAGGTAAAATAAATTACTTCCCTATCTCAATTGCCTAACTATAAAATGAAGATAAGAATAATACTTACCTGTAAAGAAATTTTCCTTGCTCTATTATAATGGTAAAAGCCATTACCTCGATGAGAGACTTCTTAGGGAGACTGTGTGTGGAAAGAAATTAGATGTCATACCACTGAATTGTGAATTTGATAGATGTCCCATTTGTCTTAATTGTGTGCCGATAGTACAACCACCACTGAACTGTTTCAAGTAACATCTTGTTATGACCTGTCTGTCCATCTCTAGGAAGAATTTGGCAAATGGTAGAATAAGGGTGGAAAGAGCTGGGAAATGTAATTACAAAGGACAATTCATTTTGAATTGTGTCCTATAGAAATGCTTCCTTTTGCAGTGTCTGGGCACTTGCTTGTATGGGGGCTTCTTTGGAACTGCCTACTTTTAGAAAGCTCAATCTGAAGCATGAAGAAATCCAGAAGAATAGGAGCTCTTACTGAATCTGATTTGAGTTTCCCATCTGAAGAGTCGGTTTTCTCTGGAAGTTGATTCTAAGAATGTCCATCTCTTAACTCTTTGTCAACCCCATGAGTATGGCATCTAACACAATACCTTTAGTATTGAATAACCTTAGATTATCTTTTAGGATGATTATGAGGAGTAAAAATTTAGTGAAGGGTATAGTTACTACTTTACATTATGAAATACATTGTAGCACTTTGACAGGCCCTTGTGAGGTACTCTGTTTTAACACTTATTTTTGCTCCATTCTCATGGCAAAAATGGGGTTTGGGGAACATATCTAGTGTATTTGTATACTATTCTATCTCTGGGGCTTTGGTCAGTGTCAGGTACATGGGCAGTACACAGTACATATTTGTTAAATGCATATTGTACCATTGTTAAGACATCTGAGAAAAATACTTTGTTCAGGCCAATTCTATGTTATTATTTGTACTTTTAGGAAATTAAAAATATTTTATTATATCCTTAACACACTTAACTAAATAGTACAGGGATGATAATGACTTTGCTGGCTGTATATGTAGAGATTCTAAAGAAAAGCAAGAGGAATATGTCATTATAATCTGTATTGCAGTATTGATAAGGGGCATCCTTTTCCTTATAGGTTAGGTTTTTTTATAACTAAGAGCAGTCTTATATATCAGCAGTTTATCTTTTCACGGGATCTGAGATACACCAGAGGAATTTAGCATTGATACAAAGAACCTGCTACTAGCAGAATGTTCTAAATCTCACAAATCTAGAATAAAACGATCAATTCCTTTTCAGAAGTGCAGTGCATTTGTTGCCTTAAAAGGAAAGGGGGTAAGCTAATAGAGTTGTGAAGCAAAAAGACCTATTGATGATAGTGAAGTTACAAGAATTTTTGTGTCTTTTCCATGTTTTTGTGCTAAAATAACATTTTTTTAAAAAAGGTGTGTTTACCATGGATATAGATGTTGGAAATGTAACAGAAGGCAAAAACAAAGCTATTGGCCCTCAGAATTCATGTATTAATGTGGATAACATTAAGCAGTAAGGAAGTATGTAATGTGTTAGACAGTATTAGTTATGAGAATGAATTGAACAGGATGAAAAAGCTCTGGAGTACTCTAGTGGATTGGAGCAAGTTATAATTTTAAGTAGGCCCGAGTGAGTCTCCTTGAGATAGTGACACTGAAGCAGAGATTTGAAAGAAGTTATTGTTTTTAGCCATGCTGTTTTTTCGGAATAGCTTTTCAAGGGAAGAGAAAAATCAATGTAAACCCTTAACGGTACCAGTTTTTCTGTGGCTTAGCTGTGAGTGAGGCATGAGAGTTAGGTTGGTTAGGACAATAGGTAACAAAGGTAAGAGGGGAGAGAACCTGTGTGTTTGTTGCTGCCTCTTGGAGATATTTATCAGAATCTGAGCTTTTGTAGTGACTGAGCAGGGAAAAATCATTTTAGCGGTGGTTGTCCAAAGTAGTTCTGGGCTTCCTTTTACAGAAATTGTGAAGTCCCTGTCTTCAAGATGAGGGTACCCTCCTACCTGTTTTTTTTTTTTTCCCACTATCATCATTTATCACAAGCATACAGTGTGTTTATGTTTGTAGAGGCTGTGTGCAGTGCCATACAACAGTAGAGTCAGAAGAGAATGTGAGAATCTAGCTGTTGCTATTAAGATGGACCTTAAAAGGGTTTGCAGAAGTACAGAGCAATGCCCCTTTCTCTGTTTTGTTGGAAAACACTTTCCATCACTTGTGTGTATGTGCTTGTTAAGAACATTTTAAAATTTTAATTTCTAGTATGCTAAATATCAGTAGAGTTCTCATGAGTGCAAAGCCCTCAAAGTAAGTGGGAGTCCTGAGACCAAAATGCTTGGAAACGGCTCCATTATAGGCTTTCGAATAGAAGAGTGACTCATCTGCATTTCAGCAGGCTGACTCTGGAAAAAAATAGAGAACACGCTGAAAGGAGCACTGGTGGCATAAAGGAGACTAGGTAGGTTATTTTAAGTAGGTGAGTGGTAAGAAAGAATTCTGGCTTCACTTGGGTGGTAGTGGTGGAGGTGATAATTGAAATTCTGTCTATATTGTGAAAAGTTGACTGCATAGCATTTGCAAGTGAATGGAACATAACGGTAAAAATGAAGTTGGCATTTTCTGTGATCAGAGGAAGAAGTTTCAGAGTTTGGTTTTCAATGTGTGAAGCTGACTTGTTGAGAAAGCAGTTGGGATATAAGTGTTTTGGTGCCAAATGGTTGAGAAAGGAGTTAATAGGTGTTTGGAGCTGAGGGTGGAATGTTGGGCCGGACTGTCCTTTACCAGAGTTCTTGTAGGTTGTGTTAGTGAATTTTTATATCATTTGCTCCTGTTTTAGTAAATTTCTGTGATCTAAAAAAGAGTGCTGTATTTGGCATTTTACATCAAAATTGCTTTCAAAGAATGTTGTTACATGAGAGTGGAATGTACACATTTAAAGGCAGTGAATAAGTAAGTGTAGGTCTGCTGATGGCGTAGCATTAGTTTTTCTGAATCTAAATCTTTGTAAAATAAATCAACTAATTAGAGAGGATCATATTCTTTAACATTAGGATAATGCTTTATGTTCTTATTACCTTGACATTTGAAAGGACTGGATAATATATTGCTCTTGTTACACAAGTGGAATTAAGATATTTTTGTTGAAGTTTTATTTTCCCTTCTGATTCAGTCTTGATGGTAGGAGTAAAAGACATTTTGTATTGTTGTATGTAATTGTTTATTATGGTTTAAAAACCCCTCTTTAGCTTTTCTGTACTGTGAAAGATTTTTCTTACATGTGGACTGCTGTTACCCATAAATGTTACTTGGTTGTCACTTCTATAGAATTAAGAAATGCTCACATAAATATGTCATAAGCTTTTTCTTCATTCAATTTAGATGGAATTTGGAACACAATTGAACAGGATAATAAAATATTAAAGAAATTGTTACTTAGGAAAAGCAGTCTACTTGTCTGTGTTGTAGAAACATAAATGAAAAGTTTTTAGGAGGCCAGTTTCAGTTTTACTCTGTTTATCAACACATGCCCCAAGATTGAACTCAGTGTCTTATGTGGTACATTCCAAGCTCCTTTTCAAATTTTGAGACAGAGTTTTGCTAAATTGCCCGTGAAAGGCTGAAGCTTTTAAAATCCCCCTGCATCAGCCTCCCAAAGTGCTGGGATCATAGGTGTGTGCCACTACTTGTGATTCCAAATTCCTTTAAAAATCTTGTTACTTAAATTATAGAATTGATCATTTTGAATGATTTTGATTTTCTTTTCTTTCTTTTTTTTTTTTTTTTTTTTTTTTTTTTTTTTTTTTTTTTTTGCGGTACTAGGGATCGAACTCAGGACCTTGTGCTTGCCAGGCAAGTACTTATTCCACTGAGCTATATCCCCAGCCCCATGATTTTCTTGATTTTATTGGTAAATAAGGACTTTTTTTTTGTTTTAAGAGACGAAAGAAATGAGACATTTTCATAGCTTTAATTCTTTCCCACAACTGTTCCTCTGCTTGCATTGATAACTTCAGAGGCCAAAGCAAAAACTTTAAAGTTATTATAGATTTATAAGAAAGTTAAAAACAATGCAGAAGTTGATATTAACTCATATAACCATAATACTGTTAGGGGAACCAGAAAATAAACATTGGTACAGAATAGGTAATCTGCAAATGTTATTTAAATTTTGCCAGTTTTCCAATTCATGCACTTCTTTTGATCTAGGGTCTAATTCAAACTTTCATATTGTGCATGACCGTGATCTTAGTTTCCTCTAATGCATGGTTGTAATCTTTCATGACTTTGACACTTTTGGAAAGTATTAATTATTTTGAAAAAATGCTTCTAATTGAGTTTATCTGATCATTTCTCATAAATGAATGGAGGTTATGCATTTTTGGCATGAAGATTACAGGAAAGCACTGACATGCACATTGCAGGGCATCAGACTAAACCGTATGTTTTAATTTAACTATATGGTGAAGGTGCTGTCTGCCAGATTTCTCCACTATATACCTTCTTTTTTTTCCCCCTTGTAATCAGTAATATCTTAGGAAGGAATATGCTGAAAGTATGAATATCCTAGATCTCATAGTTTTGATGACAGATTTATTGAATTTTTGCCTGTAGTAGTTACTATTATGGTGGTTTTCTAATACTAATTTTCTGATCCATCTTCTACATTTATTAATTAGAATTTCATAAGGAAGATATCTTTTCATGGATTAAGAATTAAAACTTAAATAAAAAAGTTTATACCTTAAATTAAAAAAATAAAGCCTTATAACAGTACATCATTTAGTCTCTCATCTTTATGTCTTGGGTGTTAATTTCCATTGCTATGAGTTTACAGTAAAGTAGTTGTTAATACAAATTGCAAGGTTCTCCAGTGTTACTCATTAATCTAGATTCTGATGTTTACTGTTAATTCGTTGCCACATGTTTTTAACTAGCTTTCCCATCATTTTAAGTTTTAATACAATGGCCATTATACAGAGATCAGGACTGGTTTCCCTTGAGTATCCTAAGGAACTAAGCAACCAGAGGGCAACATTTTTATTAAATTAATGTTTATTTGACATGTGTAAAACTACCCAAGTCTAAAAGTATCTAACTTGTTAAATTGAAACAAAATTCAATACAATTTCATTGTCCATGCCAGTGAAAAAATTGGTTTTTATTTATTTTAGAAGAATGATCTCCCTGCTTTGTTCTGTTCTAATGGGCTGTTTTACTTTCTCTGTACATCACTATTATTTCTTCAGCACCTAGATCTGGAGTTAAAACTGTGTTCTATTAGAATGGAATGAAGGAGAGGGAGGGCTGCCAACACTTGTAGTTGCTATTTAAACAATGTATATGTTGCACAACAAGTGTGACAGCATGGCCAGCCAAAAACCAAAAGTTGGTTTCTTCCATTTTCTTACTTTTTATTTTCTAGTTATGATTTCTTGATGAATTTTAAGAACTTACTTCAGAAAATAGTCTATAAAATCCTATAAAGTTGGATGGAGCCAGCTGTGGTGGGTGCCTGTTTGATCCCAGCTACTAAGGAGGCAGAGGAATGGGGAGCTTAAGTTGGGGATGTAGTTCATTGGTAAAGGGCCCCTGGATTCAGTCCATTGTACCACACACACACAGCTAAAATGTTAGCTGGACTAGCTGTGACCATAAACCAATTTCCAGTTTTTAGATAAGCCTTTGATTTATATCTAAAGACTTGGGAGCCAGCATCTTAATCCTTATTTATATAATAAAGTTTACTGTTTTTACTTAGGGGATCCAGTGTTACGTGCAGCATTTTGACTTATTCTTCTCCCCTAATATTATTTTCAGATAAGGGATAGTTGCAAAACAAGTGAGAACTCAATATTTTTTACAAAGCTATCTCCCTGAGATGATTACTAATTGCTGTTTTGTGTTTTTTACTTCTGCATGTCTGTACATAAATATAATTTGGATCATAGACATTCTTTTTTGTAACCCATGAAAGAGTTTTTCTGGGAATGTGTAACTTGCTGTTAAATATCTTCAATCATACAGAGCTGCTACTGAGAATTTTCTATCAGGAAAATAGAATTAGCATTGCTATATAGGGTCTTTGCTGATTCATATTTTTGCGTGTGAAATGTATCCACAGTTTTGTCCTGTTGGTAATTTTGGCAGTTTAAAGTGGGGTTAGGATGTTGAATTTAATTTTGTAGTTTGTGCTTGTATATTTAGAATTTGGAAGTAGAGTATGAATTAACCCTCCAAATAAGGACCGATCTAGAGGATTACCAGTGATTTTTCTTTCTTGCTAGGGTGAAAGCATTTAGTTGCTTTGAAATTAAATCAGATTTTATTTAGTTCTTAGAGTGAACAAAATGTGTTCTACTAAGTCATGGTACATTCTGCAGTAACTTGCTTTTCTTTTTGTGCTTTCATGGATGTAGTTTCTTAAAGTGAGCACAGTGATGGTGGTATTCCATTGGTTTTTCTTTACTCAGAATAGCTTTAACCTTTCCCTATAGCAAGTAAACTTGAATTAAAGAGTCTTTTTTCCCCCACAGAAGGGATGGCTGTGAACCCAAGTGCACGAGGACGCTTAACAGCCTCTTGCACCTGTTCTTCAGGTATTGATAGGCTCCTCATGTCATTGTTTTGATGTAATACATACCACATAAATAAACAGTTTAAAACCTGAAATAACTAGGTCTTACTTTATTTTCTTGTGTTAGTGTGTTACTTTTATGGCTAGGAAGAGGTGAATTCAGCTGTTCAGCATGTAGCATCCATTTAAACTATGTTTGGAATAATGAAAGCATGTCATTTTAACTTCCCTTATAAAATGCATACTGTGCATAAGGAAGCATATGTGGAATTATAAATTTTTTTTTCTGAGTCAATTAATGGCTAATTTTAAATTTTAAAAGAGACCATCACAAACAAATGAAATTATAACCTATTCATTCCTTTTTGTATTTTGGCTACAGCTGTATTACAGAGATAATGTAATTCTTTTATGGGTTTCATTATAATGCACACAGAAACATAGATGGATGCCCAAATATGTGTGTCTGTAACATCAGTGTATCCAGTGAAACAATTGGAATTTACTACCACAGCACTGAGTATGAGATGTGTTCATATGAAACTTTTTCCCAGTGTTTTAAACGTCTTCTTGAAGATCCTGAAACCAATTTGTTTTCATATCATGGCTTTGTTATATTTGATTGAGTTGGTAAATATTTTTCATATTATGTTTCTTTAAATTTGTTGAAAAATGACTAAGACAGAAATTAAAGTAGAACTATTTCTTTACCTAGTCTTTGAACTTTGCAATATTGAATTTTTATACTACTTTCACTATCTAATTATTTTGGGAAAGGATTGCTTGACTTTGTAATTTGTTTCGCTGCCTCTATTTTTGTCTTGTGACACTCTCCTTGATTCTTATATTCTAGTTTAACATGGAGTAATTGATCTGGTAGTTAGTATATTAATTGTGTAAATTGTAAGGGAGCAGAGGATGGGCTGCATATCAGTACTTCAGATACAGTTAAAAAATGGTGGTAATGGAAAAGTCAAAGGCAGAAATGAACTATAGCTTATGAGACAGAAGAATGATTTTAAACTACTTAATTCAGTCCATAGTTGGATAAATTACGAGGAAGGAACATAGCTTAAGTTTAGCAGTGTAGTAGTAGCGAGTCACAAAGAACACAAGGGTATGGTGGCAATGTACCCCTTTCTCCCAGGAGCAGAGTTAACTGACAATTGAGCTTTAGTTTGGGAAAGGAAAAAAACAAGATAATTCAAGTAGAAAAAGGTGAGGAGATAGAAAGTATAACTGAATCAAGTTTTCAGTCCTGAACCCAAGTATTTTTCTGTGTACTGAAATTTTAAAAAGTGATCACTGAATATTTAATCAAGAAAACATGGAAAATAGGAAAAGCCTTCAAATAATATAAAGGTGAATATTCCTACAAGTTGAAAAATTTTCTGAATTTGATGGCATTATCTGAAGATTCTAGAGTGCGTGGTTTAGTATCTAAACTGGTGGTTCAGAGGGAGCTGGAGTCAGTATAGTTTTGAGATTTTGTGATGTGTTTAGTAATTCTGTGCCAGTTAGTTTTGTGTTTAGGCTACTGAAATGTTTGCTTTATGAAATCGCAGTTAGAGAGTTAGATTCTTGACTCAAAAAATAACCCTGAAGAATGTCAGCTGATTAATGTTAATTAATCCGTCTGAAGGGATCTATGCAGAATTTTAAATCATCTTCTGGCGTCTAAATGAACAGTTCTGGAGATAAGGACTGTTGAAGACTTGTCTTAGTACCTGCATCAAAATATTAGCAGTGTATTGTGCTTGCCAGGGAAGTAAATGTGTTCTTACACCACACAGAAGGTGGAGAGTTGGAAGTCGACACTTTAATCCACATTCTCACCCACTGCCATGGAGTGCTTTATGAGTTTTATACTTTACAAGGGACAAAAGATAAATTGGAGTGTGTCTATATGAGTAGGGAGGTATAAAAACATGTATGTGTAGTTTAGAGACACTTAAATTATATGATAGAACTTTCCAAGTACATGTGAGGCTATTGCATGGAGCCAGTGGGTAAAATTTTAGTATTGAAGGTTGTGAATCAATAAAATGAATATGTAATGTTTAAGAACTTCAGAGACATTAAAACAAATTGTCTTGTTAGTGGAGGTGATATTTAGGTGGGAGATAATTGCACAGTAAACGTACCCAATTTGGGAGCTGTATGAAAAGTTCCATATTGATGATTGTGACCTTACATGTCTCTGAACCACTCCTGCAGGTTGATAAAGATTTTATAGAGATACAGTATGTGATGCAACAAAAATATGTGCAGTATGGTAAGAGAATACTCCCTTGTTTGATAAGTGAATGCCTGTGAACCCACAACTTTCAAGAGGATGAGAGCATTCCCCAAATATATTGTGTTTCTGTAACAGCTGTGCTATAATTATATTAATATAGTAGGATAATATTAACATAGCTTATTGGTAGGACTTAGGTAGTAAGTAGAAAGTTTTGAACCTGGGGTTTTGAGGGAAAATCATCACTGGGGTTCTAAGATTGGAAAGCACTGAGTTTGAGTCATTCGGTAAGTGAGCTTTAATTAAATGAGGTACAGACAGATTAAATAGGAGATGTGTCTAAAATCACAGAGTGACTGATAGAACTGAAACCAGACCTCTGAGGGAGTGTTGTAACACACCAGAAATTGCCAGTGGTTTACTTGGTAGGTTCTGTTCATAAAGATAGTAGTACTCAGCTGGTTAGACTCAGTGTGAACTAAGTTGTGAGTTCCTTGAGGATTGCTACTGTGTCATCTCTTCATTCCCATCAGTACTCTCTTACACATAATTTGTGACTTGTTACCAACTTGCGGGACATATCTGAGAAACTGAAAACATCATAGTAAAAACACTTCTTCAATCTCCCTGATTAGACAGTGGTGTTTGAGAACTGGAACCATAATGTATTTAGCATCAGCCCTCCACAATGTAGCCCATCTCTCTCATCCTTTACCCAGCAATCTGCTCAGCCTACCAGATAACATATTATCTACTGTGTTCCAAGGGCTATTATCGGAACTGTGGGCAAAGTGGGTTACAGAAGCCCTTATAGAACTTACAGTTCTAAAATGAATGCACAAATGCTTACAAGTTAAGTGGTAATTGCACTGTATCAGTTAACTGGGTATATGTATATATGATGTCACTAGTTTCATATATTTATGTATATTTTAAATGTCATTTGAACTTCCATCATTTATGATCATTTTATTTTTCTAAGTTCGGCAAATTTGTTTACCTAGAATATATATCCCTGCCTTGATCTGCTTAATGTTACTGTGATTACTTATAATAGTAAATTGTTAAATATTGAATTGTTCTTGCAGTTCTAGGTATAAATTCTTGTCTTCATGCATTTTTCTCCATATGCCAGTAGATTTTATTTATTTTCCATGTATACTTATAAATAAATTTAATCTATGTTCATTATAAACCATTATTGCCAGTCTTTATATTGCTGCTAAGAATTGGATAGTTGCTAAAGAAATTTAACTGATAGTACCAAAAATGCTTGACCTGGACTAAAAGATGTATGTGTAATTTTAACTGTATTTTTCTGATGTCTTTTGGTTATGTTAAACACTACTTTGATATGGGGATTATTAAGGAAGATTTCATAATGAAGTTAGAAGTATAAAATGAACTTTAAAAAGAATAAAGTCCAAGGTCATCCATTTTGACTTTTATTGATTTTTATTGGCTAGACACACATTTGATAGATTTTGATGAGCAGATTATTATTTAAGAAATAAAATGTAATAAAATGAATGTCAGTAAAGCAGAAAATGTATAGGTTTTAAAATGATTAAGATTGGGCTGGGGATATAGCTCAGTGGAATAAGCGCTTGCCTAGCAAGCGCAGGGTCCTGAGTTCGATCCCCAGTACCGCAAAAAAAAAAAAAATAAAATAAAATAAAATAAAATGATTAAGATTTTATGCTTAGTTAAAACCTTTGATTAAGCTTTTTTGGATTGATGGGTTGGGTGTTACTTAACTGAAACTGATTTAAATAAGTAGGGAAAAGTAAAGTGTATATTCATATTTGATAGTTCCTTAATATCAATAACTTGAAATTCCACTTTAGAAGACATATAAAATACACTTTCAAGAATTGTTTTAAATTTTAAAATAATGTGGATGTAAGCCTTTTTTTTCCAAGAAGGACAAATCTGTAGGGTGAAGATAAATTAGATAAGCATCCAGCTAATCTTAATAGTGTAATGGGAACTCTTATTAGACATTATATTCCAGTGGGGACCATTCTGTGGTACACAGAAGCTTAATAAATCTTGAAGCCTAAATTCATTTTCTTTATAGGACTTGATTCATTGAAATCCTCCTTTTTAAAGGAAGTATATTAAGGTCATTGATCTTGGGAATCTGTACTTTCTTATATTTGATTCATTAACCCAGTGTAATTTGATTTCCATTTCTTTCTTTCTCTTGAAACTTCTTTGATCACCAATAAATTTAGTGATCAAATCCAAGGTCCCAACTTTAGCTCTTTCCCATATTTCTGTAATATTTGACACTGTTGATCACCTTAGCTTCTATGACTTCTCTACTTCTGTATACCTCCATTTCTTGGTTTAGATCTTGTTCTCTTTACCTTTTGATGTTTTCCTTAGGGTTCATTCAAATCTTCCCTCTTCTTTTACCTTCCCTAAGACCCCTCTTCTATTTTTTTTTACCACACAATTTATCAAATTTCTGCTAAAATTGCAATCTGTTGTCTGTTGGATGTTTCTGAATATTCTGAAGATAACCGAAATATCTGACAAAGTAGTTCACTTTAAATCTCATTCAGATATATTAATTTTCAAGTGCAAAGGTACATTTTAACAGGTATTCTTATGGTAGTTGGCTAAAAGCTATTGCTTGGAATGACTGGCCTTATTTAAGCATGGAGAGATTAGATAAAATAAGTCCATGTTATACTGTTTAAGAGTTCAGGTTTTAAAGTTAATTTTAATAAGCTGTGTTATTTGGTTGGTATAAATGTGATTTGTGGTAGAAATTAAGACTGTCATTTTAGTAAATGTGGGCTTAATCCAGAGAATGGGTCAGTAATTCATTCCTGGAGTTTTAACACTCGCTCTAGCTTTAACACTTCAATGATTACATTTTCCCCTGCCCTCTTTTTTTTTTCTTTTTAATTTCTTTTGGACAGGCAAGAATACATTTTTTGTCTAACACATTTAACATTTTTACTTTTAACAGAAATTAGCAGAGTACGGAAAGACATGTACAATGACACATTAAATGGCAGTACAGAGAAAAGGAGTGCAGAATTGCCTGATGCTGTGGGACCTATTGTTCAGTTACAAGAGAAACTTTATGTGCCTGTAAAAGAATACCCAGATGTAAGTATATTTTGTTGTTTATTCAACTTTGTTTTCCTGCCTCACATACTGTGAATGATTTTGGTGGTAAATATTTAAGTGGTATTGCTGCAATAAAAGTTCACATGAGGAACTGAAAATGTGACTAATTTGATACAGGATGATTATTTTCCTAAAGCTATTTCCATTTAATATTCCCTGTCACTTTTGGAAATGCTTATGGTAAAAACTGTTTTGGATTTCAAAATGAGGGCAGGAATTGTGGAAAGAACTTTAACATGGATGTTGAAAATTTTAAGCAGTGTTCACCTCTGCTTGCCTTTAATCTGACCTCAGAGAAGCCACAGTTTGGGCCATATCATCCTTTCGGTAAAATAAGGATGTTGGGCTATAACTTTCTTTCGGCTCTAAAATTTTCATAAAAATACTATTTCTAATCTAGTCTCCCCATCTTAGTTCATTGTTCAACTATTCTCTATAAGCATCTTATTATAAATATTCTCCTTGTCCTATACCAGCTGATTTCTAAATAAATCTGAACTCTTTGCCCTTGTTATAAAATCCTTTATGGTGTGATGGTCCATTCTGTTTCTCTGACTTCATCTTAAGTAACTGTCCCTCTTTTTTAATTGTGGTACATTGTAGTCACGTTGGCCTTCTTTTGGCTTTTGGAACAAGTCTATTCCAACCCTCAAAACCTTTTGTTTTGGCTGTACCCTGATCTTTCCTGGCTGACTTCTTGTCCTTAAGAATTGAGCATAAGTGTCACTTCAGTGAAACATCCCTAATCATTTTATGTAAAAGTCATCTGGTTACTTATTGTTTCACACAAGTCTCTTTTTTCCCTCTATGGTAGCATTTATTATCTAGTGTTTTTCCTACTTAATTTTCTGTATCTCCCCAGGAGAACATAAGATACATAAAATAAGAAGCTCTTACTTATTATTCAGTGTTGTAACTCCCTTCTTATTGACATATAACAGGCTTCCAGGACCTATTCCATACAAATAAAAGTGGCTTTTTGTGAGGTTTTGGAGTTTTATGATCCTAAATAAAAGAAGTAGTTGATAAAAATGACAGGTTAGGTCTGGTGATACATGGCTATAATCCCAGCACTAGGGGTTGAAGTTGGAAGGTTGTTGCAAGTTTGAGGCCAGGCTGGGCTACATACATAATGGATTTTTTTTTTTTTTTTTTTTTTTTTGCGGTACTGGGGATCGAACTCAGGACCCTGCGCCTTGCTAGGCAAGCACTTATTCCACTGAGCTATATCCCCAGCCCCCCTGGATTTAAGACCATCCTGAATTACATAGTAAGATCCTGTCTTAAAAAAAAGAAAGAAAGAAGATTACTTAATGAATTAAAAGGCCATCATCAGTTACAGAGCAATACCCTCCTGTCTCAAAAGAAAGAAAGAGAGAGAGAGAGGGGGAGAGAGGGAAGGAAGGAAGGGGGGAAGAGGGGAGGGAGGGAGGGAGAAAGGAAGGAAGGAAGATTACTTCTATGGACAAGTCTGCATATAGGGAGTTAGGTACCTGTCTTAAATTGAATTAATGGGAAGTTTTGGTATTTCACATTTTCTATTTCTATTTAAAGCGTACATATTTATTGTATTGTTATACATACTTTTGGTTGCAAATGTAGAATACTTTTGGGTACACTTCTGGTAGGCAAATGAAAAATTTCTCCGAAGATTATTGGGCAATGCAAACGTGAAGTTTTGGAGAGCAAAACTTCATGTAAGACAAGAGCACTGGTTGGTTCTCGGCTTCTCTGAGATTAAGCAGCAAGATTTTATGGCCCTTGTTGTAGACCTTTGGTTGTCAGCATATCTTGGTATCAATCAGTGCCTCCTAGACTTCATCTTTAATTTTCGGATTTTTGAAGGTATATTTTGGGCTAATATGCTATGACTGTGGAGGCAAGTGAGGTTCCCTGCCATAAGTAATAGGGGACCACTATCGCCTAACCTTTGTTCTTAGAATTATTTATAGAGATAGGAAATTGTGATTGGAGCAACTGTCCCAGTTGGAATTTATACTGGCTTTTAAGTGTCTCCTACCCATCTGCTTACAAGCATGCAAGATCATGAAACCTTAATAGAATGTAACCTAGTTCTGCATGGTTCCATCTCTTAAAAAGAAAATCCCACTCAAAGAAAGAGTGTCTGTATTATCTTATTTAAAAAAAATTTATAGTCTTCTAAATCAGGACCTCAATCCAGGATTGATACCCCTTCCATCCTGTTACTTTTCTTCTTTTACTAGTTGTGACTTACTAACTTGGTGAACTATTTCTGACAGTGTTGGAGTGAAACATTGTTTTCTCAAAGTTAATGTACAAATGTTCAAGCCCCGTCCTACACTGGCTAAGTTAGAAAATGGGGCTGAGAATCCACCTCACTTCTTTGATGCTAAGGGTTGAACTTAGGAGATTGCACATGCTAGGGAAGTGTGTTTAACTGAATTATACCTTCAGCCCTAACCTGCCCTTTTATATCCTTATAGGTGATTCTGATATATGCTGAAGTTTGAGAATTTCTACTGTAAATTTACTTTTACTATCAAAATGAACTAGGCTAACATCTAGGTCAGGGATGGCAAATTTATGATACATGTGTTGTTCTTCTAAGAGAAAAGATGTTAATGTATGAGTTTGATTTTTCTCAACTAAAACTTTAGTATTCAGGTTTAATTGCAGTGTTAGCATTTTGTCTTAAATAAGTAGGTTTTGGGTTATAGTTTGGGCACTGTCCTGTAAAAGTGTCACTGTCACCTATTGAGGTGACCATGTAAATTACCACTGTCCAGGACTTGTTTCAGGAGGTGTATGGAGAAGTAGATTAAATAATGCCTGTGCTATTATGAAACGGGTATTTCATGGGCAGAAGCAGACAGTAAGCAAATAAATACCTACTTTTAGTTATCAATACTGTGGAGAAACAAAGTGGTCTAAACAGACAAGACACTGAAGCAGGGTTGGGTTTCAGTTTTAAGGGTTACCAGAAGAGAGATCTCTTGTAAAATGCTGAGAATGGAGCGACAAAAACAGACTGCATGAAACTTATCTGTGGGAAAAACATTCTAGGCAAAGTGAAAGCAAATGTAGCCACTCAGGCCTGAGCATTCTTAGGAAGTGTGTGGTAAGATATGAGATTAGAGTTAGGGGAGGGGCCTTATCTGTAATGCCTGTGGGCCCAGTAGAAATTTTGTATATTCTGAATGAAAGGAGAAGCCATTCAAATGTCTTTGAGCCTAAGAATAACATGGGCCCACTGAGGTTTTGATGGATTATTTCTGGCTGTTGTGTGGAGAGGCTGAGACTTTGAGGAAGTAGGTAGACTAGAAGAATTAAATACTCGAGTCCAGTCACATGAAGCTACCACTCCAGCATTCTGATAGGCTGAGGCAAGAGGATCACAAATTCAAGCTCAGCCTTTGCGCTAGCTGTCTCAAAAAGGACGAGGGAGAAATGTAGCTCAGTGCAGAGGCCTTGGGTTTAGTCTCCAGAACTGGGGGTGGGGGGCGGTTTGAAGGAGATGGACACAACATGAAATCTTCATAGATTTTCCAATTAGAACTGCAGATTTGCTGATGGATGTGGGGTGTGAGAGAGGGAGGAGTGGCTGAAGGTTTTGCATAGTAAGGGCAGTGGAGTTGCCACTTCCCAAACGGAGAAGATTGAGGCTGAAGCAAGTGCAGCAGTTCTGAGGCAGCAGTGTGCAGCTGAAAGGCGGATATGTGGAGGGTGACCCTTCTGACATTCTAAAATGTCTGTCCAATGAAGTGCTTTCAGTTAGACATTCATTTGTCATTCATAGTGTAGATTAACAATTTTAACCTTTCAGGTAAGTTTTTAGTACTTTTATATTAAATTCCTTTTACAAAAGTTTAAATTTAGCAAAACTGGCATTTGCATGTAGTTCTTGAATTTTTCTTTAAGGCTGTTAATGCATACTAAGTGGAAACTATTTTGTGGGATGTATAAGGAAGTATATCTTCTTTAAAATGAAATGAGGGACTCAGACTTTGGCACTACGGGAGAATATTTATTTTAGAATTATGAAAATACTGGCTTCATGAAGCAAGCATGCACTCTTCTTAACAGTCTTTTCACCACTTGTCTTGATGCTCACTCTGTTTCCTTTTTGTTTGTGTGAAGACTTAATTTTGTGAGTTAATCTAAAACTTCAGATGGGAAATGCAGCACAATGGTCAAAAGTATGAACTCAGACCCAGACTAGCTAGCTGTTACTTGCTTTGTTGACTTTTGGCCAATTATATTTTCTTCCTGCTTCTCAATTTCTTCATTTCTGTAATGGAGACACTAAGATTCTTATAGGGTTATGAAGACTAAATGAGTGAATATACGTAAAGCACTTGAAAAAAAAATGCCTCTTTTTGCCATATTAAGGGCTGGCATGTTAAGGTCTACAAAGACAGGGATCTCGCTCGCGCTCTCTCTCTCTCTCTCTCTCTCTCTCTCTCTCCAGTGTTGTATTCCTAGGGTTTAGAACAGTATCTGACAAGTGGTAAATGCACAGTAGATATTTCCTGTTCATATGTTGTATGGAACCTATTTATTCAGATATCACTAAATTAAAAAAAAATTGTATTTTGCATTTGCACTTGACCACTTACAGAAGTCAGCATTAAGTTGAATGTAATATTTAAATCTTTGTTTAATTTTAAACAAAATTTTGGGGTGAGGATCCAAGGCAGAGCCTTGTACATGTTAGCATGTACACAATTTTATACAACTTGGCCTGGCTTTGGCACTCTAATGATCTGTTATGAAAGATCATGCTTAAGATAGCCACTGTCCCTTCAGTCTCAGCCCAGCAGAAATAAGCTCTTAGAGATGAGCTACATCTCTAAGACGGGGTAGTTTGGACTTATATGTGTATAACTCTGGGACTCATAACAAGAACAAAGCCATGGATTCGGAGTCCGAAAAAGACATGTTATGCTATGTTGCTTTGCAATGTTTTTGGATTGTTGGCTTAATGTTGTAGGAATGAGAAGCTCATAGAAGCCCTTAAAAATGTACTAAAAACTTAACAAAATTCATATTTATTAATTTGTATTAAGAAAACAGATTTTTATTGCAGTTTTCTGTTTACCAAGCACAATCTGGGAGTGAGAACATGAATCAGTTGATGGAAAGAAAACTATATAGTGAACATAGAGAAGATGGATTTTTCAGTCAGATAGGCCTAGATTTTGTATCCTGTTTTACCTCCTTATTGTCTGAACTTGTCAGTCTTGCCACGGTAATTGTCTACAATAAAACACCCTACAGCTTGGCTTAAAATAATAACCATTTATTTTTATAATCATGGATCTGTATGTTTACTGAGGTTCTGTTGGTAGAGGTTAAGCTTGGTTTGATCTGCACTAGCTGTTGGTTGATTTAAATCTTTTTCCACTTATTTCTGCTGGGCTGAGACTGAAGGGACAGTGGCTACCTTAAGCATGATCTTTCATAACAGATCATTAGAGTGCCAAAGCCAGGCCAAGTTGTATAAAATTGTGTAAGGCCCCTGCTCTTGTGCATTAGCCTAATGATTTTCAACGGGGAGCTTTTTTGCCTCATGAGACCGTGACAGTATCTTTGATGACACAATTTGAGAGGGAGTATGTACTACTGGCAGGTAGCGGGTGGAGACCAGGGATGGTGCTAACTATCCTAAAATGCAAAGGTCAGCTTAGCACAGTGAAGACTTGTCTAGCCCAAAATATCAGTACTGCTGAGTTTGAGAAACCCCCCATTAGCTATATCAAGATAATCCATCGACAGTGGGAAGGGGACCAAGATAAAATAGCTGCTGCAAAATATATTGACTGGCTTTGAGTATGTGTCAGTTTTTGGTTCACCTCAAAAGTGTCTGGAAAAAGAAAGATAACAAATGTATGGCATTTAGTAGAGAAGATGCTTGGTATGATTTTTGTGATAACGAGTAAGGGAAAAAGTCTGTTGTTAAAGGAGCTCACAGTTTTACATGAGAGACAAAAGGCACTGCAATGAACCATTTAAACTTGGTTTATTTTACAGTGATATAACGACACATGCATGAAGATTAAAGTTACATTTAGACCATCAAACTGATAATTTGGTTAAGTTTTTAAGGACTTGTTTGAATCCATGGAGATCTTTAAAGGTATATGTAGTTAACTCTGATGTAAGTAAAAAGTGTTACATTTCAGATGAATCAGTAATAATTTTTTGTCATAAATTAGCCTAATTATCATCTGTTGAGTCATTAAAAATTGTTATAAAACAATCAGATCAGCCATAGTAGTAGATAAAGTCCAAAGATTGGCAAGGTGTAGCTATAATTATCTTGTATACACTTGAACAGATTAGATTGCTAAACTGTGGTTGGGATATGATTTGATGTTTTTAAACTGTAGTGAGACTTTCTCTAAAGATTTTATGTGATAACTATGATTTCTGATGTTTTAAAAATGGATTTAAATTTTGAATAATATTCTTGAAAGGCATCTCTTGGGTCTAGGGCATATGATAATACATTGTCAAAGGTTTGTGAGATAGGTAAGTTTATAGGACCCCTATAAATTTGGAGTATACTAAAATTAGTAGTGTAGGTTCATAATACTATTCACAATATTCTTTGTAGTTTTGTTTATAGTAAGGTTATGTATCCCTTATGGGAAGATTCTAGATGCTCCAAAGTTTAAAACTTTGAGCATTATTTTTAGATTAGAAGATTCAGCTAGTAAAGTCTGTGTAAATGCTTCAAAATTCAAAAGTTAAAACTCTGAAACATTTTTCTGTTTCTAAGCATTTCAAGTAAGGATACTAAGCCTGTAATAATCTATTTTAATTGTGGAGTGTGAATTGTAAATTCCGTTTCTATTTTCCTGTATTTGCAGATAAAATTTGACTCATCATAGCTTTGTGAGTTTGCATAGAGTTTTGGGTCATCTCCTTATATTTTTTATGATTGTCACCTGCAAGTTGGCTCATGAGCTGGTATTTATTTGCAGGGATTATAAGAAGGAGGAGGCAGTATGGTTAGTTGTTTTTGTTTCTTTGACTTTTGCGTCTTACTGTGCTGAAGGATTAACTAAAAGCCTCCGGGAGTCTTGATAAAAATGACTATCTTCTTTGTTTTTCTAAATAATAAATGGACATGAAATCAAAATTTAGGGATCTGAAAAATCTCATTTCTTAAGACCCTTAATGTTTGCCAGGATATGATGCTAGTATCAATGAAAAATTAGTGTTTTTAAAATAATATCTGCACATTAATAGCTTGTACAGGAAACTATTAGTTTTCTAGTGAGGTTAGCACACATTTTTTATTGAGTAGAATTGTGAAGTATTTTATGTAGTAAACAGTTAGCTTTTAGTTTAGCAGTATGATTTGGTAATATAGAACATTTCTTTATGTTTTAGGTGTAGAAGCTGTCACTAAAAATTGGATACAGGCAAGTTCAGTGGTCAATTTCGTGATTGTTTGTCTTTTTAAGACAGGGTCTTGCTGTGTAGTTCAGGTTGGCCTTCTACTCACTATGTAGCACAGATTGGCCTTGAGCTTGCAGTGATCCTTCTGCATCAGCTTCCTGAGTGCTGGTATTACAGATGTGCACCATCACACTTGGCAATGGCTTTTTAAAAAATTTTTCTTTTTATTTTATTCTATAAGATAATATTGAGGGGCTGTTGTAAACATATTTAAGACTCTTTGGCTTGAGATACACAGATTTTCTTAGAATAATAGTAGGTACTATTCCAGAAAGGTTCAAGGTAGTCTGAAACCAGTACAGTTTGTTTAGCTTGTGTTTTTTTCTGAGCCTTCACAAGCTCTGAAATGAGCTTTTTCAAAAAAGTCAATATAGAGGCACTTTAACATACTTTAATATTCAAAAAGACCTGGTATTCAGAAGAACAATGAAAAGATGGAGTTGTCTTTTGGGAAAAATTATTTCTATAAACAGCTGTTTTTCATTTGTGCTAGAAAATTTGTCTGAGATGTATTTTTGCCAAAAAGAGAGTCTTTTTGTTTCATTTTTACATCTACTCTGCTACAGAGGACTTACTGAGTACCTAACTTTTGTCTCACTGACAAACCAGAGGAATGTAATATAAAAATTGGGAAGAACCTAATGTTTCTCAGTTGCTAGTAAGCTAGTTCTGATGCATCTTAAAAGAAAGAAAGCTGCTGGTGTGCTGTCTGATTGTCTGGGGAGAGCCATGTCTGATAAAGTTGAGATAAGCAGTTTGTAACAGAATCTTTCTAATCCTGACTCTCTTCACTAAGATTAGCAAATAAGATGGGCTGTGAAACAGTCAAAGATCATTGTATTTTTCTCCACCACACCTGTGTTAGCTTTCCCTGTCTGACATGCTTGGGATCATACATAATTAGAGTTTTGAGTTTTTTCCATATTTTTGAATATTTGCATATACATAATGTCTTACAGGTAGGACCCATGTGTAAATATGAAATTCATTTGTTTCATGTACACATTACACACTCAACCTGAACATATTTTTAGTGGGCCTGTGTTTTGAGTGCAGCCTGTCTATAAATAAGTCAGGTATGGATTTTTTTTCTCTATGTTCAAAAAGTTTGAGATTTTAAAGCCTTTTGGACTTATAGGATGCTTAACCTGTAAATACACACAGGTTGCCTAAATTTGTTTTCCAAGGGAATAAAGGCACTTATACCTTCCTTGTCATTTTCTGCAGAAATCTACTTCAGTTTTTTTTTTTTTTTAATCTGCCTTAACTTTACATCGTGGACATTGAAATTGAACTTTTCAGCAACTAGTTTTGCAACTAACTTTGGTTAAGTTTTTCATTGGAAAAGCCTATTTTATCTCAGCCTGATCATTTATAATAAAGTAGTCCATAAACAGACTGAGAACTTTCAGAAATCTAGTTTTGATTACTATAGAAAACTGTGTTCTAAGATTCAGAATCAGTATGACCAATAAGCAACCTATCTGTCATGAACTTTAAACATTTATTTCATGTTGATATCATTTATCTTTATTATTTGGTGAAGAATGGTTGAGTTTAAAACTTCATGCTGTACCGTTTGAGTTAAAGGATAGGAAGTCCCCCAGGCTCAATCCCCAGCAATAAAAAGAAAGGAAGGAAGGAATGGAGAGAAGAAGTGAAAGAAGAAGAAAGATGGAGGGAACAAAATTCTAATATCATTCTTTTATTTTATAAATGTTTGTGTGTGGTCTCTACCATAGGTAATGGCACAAATAATGTGGAAAGACACAATCCTTTGCTCTTATGGTATTCTTGTAGCCATAGTCCATGTGGGAAATACTGAGCACCTGAGCTAAGGGTAGTGAGAGTTGAAATGAATAGAACAGATTATATAGTAATAAAGTCTTAAGATTTCATCTTTTAAATGTAAAAAAGTGAAGAACGAGGGAAGGCCTTGGTTTTGTAATAAAGTATTTGTTTTTTTGAACAAGGAATATAAGAACCAGAAATAAAGAATGAGTTGATAAGCTTACTATATTAATAGGATATCGTAATTAAAGGTACTCTAAGGTGAGTTGTTCATAACATTGTAGATGACTAAACAGAAGTGTAAAAGACAGTTAACAGTAGGTCAGATAGGACTGAAATAGTGCTCTCTATAAACACCTCATTCTTAGAGCTGAGTTAATACTTTAGGAACATTACATAGAACTGGTATTTTCTATAGCAACACTTATGATGTCAGCTTAAAAACCTTCTTGATCTATGGTTAGAAATACACATTTCATATCTTAGACTTATTTTCAGAGTCAGAGGTGACACTTAGAAACTCAGTCTTTATTCAATAATAATTACATTTTCTTTTTTGATTTTATACATATTTGTCATTGAAGTTTACTGAAGTAACATCACATAAAGTTCTTATTTATATAAAAGGTTTAATTAAAGTAAACAGTATGCATATGATGGTTAAATGAGTGATTCAGTCAGTAGGATGGAAATATTGAGAGAAGAAGGTGTGGTAACTCTACCAAAGTGGTATAGTTACATGTTTGTGGTGTATGTGGGCAAGAAAGTGTAAAGACATAGTTTAACTCATTCTGAAAGTAGACTTTAATCTGAATGGGTTTTTATAAACAATATAAACATTTTGGATGATTATCAGTGAGAAAACTATGAATTTGTAGGATCATCAGGGTATATGTGTAAGTTATTTCTAAGACTGACATTGTATTAAATGTCTGAACTCTAGATCGGTTGAGGTTTCCTAGGGTTTGGGTTGGTATGTAACCTGTAGTCTATTAAATATAGATGATAGTGGTAACTGTGGTGTACAGTAGAATTCAGTGACCTAATGCATGTAATGTGCCCAGCATAGAAGTTGACGTATTTTTGAGCGCTTCCAATCTGAGATGTGTTGAGTGATACAATCCCCCATACACTCGTGATTGTTTTATACTGAAATGGAGAGTGGACATAATAGTCTTGTTACTATCTTTGACTTTGTTCTTTGAAATAGAATAAAGATCAGCCAGATTTATTGAGAAATTATTTGAGAAATTTCTGACTTTATGAGTTTCTGTGCTGTGTATGATTTATTAAGTTCCCACAGTTGTATTAAGGTAGTACTGAGATAAAATTGTATATGTTAAAGGTAAAACATGTGATAATTTGCTAACACATTGTGAAATGCTTACCATTCCCACCTATAGTGAAAGATGTCCTCTTTCCATATCCTTGCCAACATTATTATTATTATTATTATTATTTTTTTTTTTGATAATGGATGTGCTAGCAGGTTTGAAGTGATACCTCAATTGTAGTTTTGATTTGAGTTTTTCCAGTGGCTTGTGATGGTTAAGCATTTTTTGATATACCTGTTAGAAATTTATATTCTTCTTTAGAAAAATGTCTAAGTTCTTTGCCTATTTTTAATATTTTTAAGTTTTAAATTTTTGCTGTTTTGGGTTGAGCTGTTCATGTCATGACATTCTGGATATTAACCCCTTAATCAGTTATAATGCTTGCAGATATTTTCTCCTATTTTGTAGGTTGCTCTTTCATTTTGTTGAGTGTTGTCTTTGCTGTACTCCACTTGTTTATTTTTGCTTTTTTGCCTGTGTGTTTTGTTTATATAAAAATTCATTGTAAAGACCAATGTCAAACAGCTTTTTAAACCCTATCTATTCATTTAAGAGGTATGTACTTTCAGGTCATACATTTAAGTCTTTAATCTGGATTGACTTAATGTTTGGATGTGGTGTAAAATAGGGGATCCAGTTTTGTGCTTTCTAAGGTGGGGATTGAGAGTTTCTGATTAGATACCACCACACCAGTACAATTGGGTATTTTTTCTTGATGTCCCTGTCAGAATTAGTTGATCACATGTGCATGCATGGGTTTATTTCTGGGCTTCTGTTGTATTCACTTGGTCTATGTAGTATATGTTTTCATACCAGTCATATTTTTTTCATTACTATGTTTTTGTAATCTAGTTTGAAATCATTCAGTGTGGTACCTTCAGCTTTGCTTTTTTCTTTTTTTGTGTGTGTGGTACTGGGGATCGAACTCAGGACCCTGCGCTTGCTGGGCAAACGCTTATTCCACTGAGCTATATCCCCAGCCCCTTGCTTTTTTCTTAACATTGTTTTATATTTTGCTTTTCGTTTATGTGAAAAACATCAATGGACTTTTGATCTGAGATTCCATTGAATTTTTGGATTGCACTGCGTAGTATGGGAATTGAGTGGAGTGGAATATTTGCATGGACTTCACTGGTTGATGTTTCCTAATGAAAAGTCCTGTAAAATCTAAAAAGTTTTGAGGATCATGTTGGTGTTCAAAACATTGGAATTTGGGTTTCTGTGTGAGAGCTGTTCAGTTTGTGAATGACTTCACTATATAAATAATGTATTGGGATTTCCTTGCGTTGGATGTTGTGTGAAGCAGTGTGGAATTAAAACAGAAATAGGGGTTGGTTCATGCCTTCAGGAAAATGACTTGCAAGAGACATGTAGACCATTGTAAAGCATATAAGAGAGGTGGGCAGAAAGTACTCTCTTTGGTGGAGGTGGGAAAACACATATTTCCAGGAATTAAACACACAAGAAAATTGCAGAAGGAATATTCGGGGCTCATTGTGGGGTGAGGATTTTGTCTTGCTTGGTGGAAAGACGTTTCTTTTCTTTAAAAAGAATTAAAAAGCATCTGCCATTTTTACAGAAGACAGTAATACCTCAGTTCATGAACTTAAATTTTTTTACAATGCTGGTTACAAATCAAATTACAGAAGAACCAAATCAAATTTACTTATAAGGTCAACTTTGAACCTAACCATTTAATTTGATTTGGTTCTTGTCCAGAATCATGGAATAAGTTGTTTGTAAACCAAGGTACCACTATTGTGAGTTTATAGTGGTTTGAACAAAGGGCTAATAAGAAAAGACTTGGAAAATAGTTTGGAATCTTTCAAAAGTCCTTGTGTAAAAGTTTTTCAACCATACACTACCACAGGTGTCATATTCTTATGTTATAAAACACTGTCGACCTTCATATTTTATTAATTTGATTAAATAATTTTTTCTAATTTTCATTTAGTATCTATAAAGATAATCATCCATCTTACTCACCTGAGTTTGTTTTGAGTGGTATCAATCTGTTGCCCATTTTATATCTATACCCAATGAAAATTTGCTATAATTTAGGATATCTTAATTCACATGGCACAATTTCAGATTTTATTTGTAACTCCACACTAATTTCTTTGTTGTAGCTGGTATTTGTACCTTTATTTACATAGTTTTATAAGAAGCTTTTTTTTATATAGCCCTTATCATTTATGTACCACAAATACAAATGCTTTAAAACGGCTAAATAGGAAACATTTTGTAAAATGGGTTCCTATGGTAACTGTGTTAGCATAAATTAGTTATTTCTGCAAGAAACATACTGTATTTAGCTTCATATATAATTAATATGAATGTAAGAAAGAGAAACGTATTTCCACAAAAATGTAAGCAGTCTTGATGTATTCATCCTGGTATTTTTAACTAGAAACAGTTATCCTTTAAAATAGTCACTATTCTCTCATTTTAAATACTTAACACAAAATAGACTCACTAGTGTTGACTAGATTAAAGGTGGTCCTTTTTTTGAAGTGAAAGGCTTCATTAAATACATTGTGTGTTTAGTATATACTGTGGTATTTACATGATATAAAGTTTGTAGAATATGTAACTAAAATCAAGCTAGAAGTACTAAATATTTAAAAGTAAATCAGCAGTCTCATGTTTAAAAAGCAACCCAAAGAAGTGCGTATCCTTTAATAATTGTTTTTTTAATTCCAAAATTTTAACAGAGATTATACTAACAGTTTAAAAGTGTTCTTCTGAGATAGATTTAGAAGTCCACTTTTTAGTCTTGATTTTGTCACAGTAGGCCTTATCTTTAATTGTAGAATTCTTAAAAGGTTAATGGAAAGATTTTTCATAGTTTACATTTCATCATTGGGATAAAGCTATCACTTGTATTAAAAATGTTGTAAGCAGCAGTGAATAGCACTAGACATGATTGTGCTAACCCTTTGGAAATTAACATGCTACTTGGCAGAGATATAATTGGTGAACCACAGAAAAGGTCTGGACTTGAACAGTAGGTTTAATGATTATCTTCTTTTCTGTTCTTTTTTTTCTTCTTTCCTTTTTCTTCCTTTGGCTTTTAAAGTTGCACTTAGCTCTGGCTATTTGAAATGATTTTCTTAGAAAGTATTGTGACATTGTTTTAATTGAATGAAGCTGCAAAACTGGCATGATAAATCAACATAGAGTGAATTTTAATGTAAGGCAAAGGATATTAACTTGGAAATTGGTTGCAGTAGACAAAGCAGCTGCTATGATTAATTTTTTTTCGTTCTGTCCTTACAACATTTTGAGAAGGATGACGTTGGCAGTTCCAGTTGGATTAGAATCCCAGTATATGCACTTTAGCATACCTGAATTATTCGTTGTTTCTTGGGCAGCATTAGCAATTGGGTTTTAAGGTTAAGAAAAATTCATATTTCGGTTTTGTCTAGTTTGAAAACTTTAATAAGTAACAACTGTAATTAGCTATGGTAGAAGTCTTCTCTATGTAATGTTGATGCTGTGATTATAGAACCAGAGATTTATTTATTTATTTATTTATTTATTTTTGGTGGTACTGGGGATCGAACTCAGGACCCTGCGCTTGCTAGGCAGGCGCTTATTCCACTGAGCTATATCCCCAGCGTACCAGAGATTTAATATGTGCAAAGAGCAGGATGTGCCAAAGAGGGCCTCTGAGTAGTTATAAAATGTAGACAAGCTGGTTTTATCATTTGGGAGACAGTTATCACTTCTATTAAAAATGTTGTAAGCAGCAATGAATAACACCAGACATTATTATTAAACCCTTTGGAAATTAATATGCCACTTGACAAAGGACACAGGTCAAAACCAGTTGCATGTTATTCAATTGTTAAAGTATCTCCATTTACAGTTCATTTTCTACATCCTTTTGGGCAGCATATTTTAAATATCTGATACATATCTAGTATGTAAGTTGATTTGGAAAAGGATTTGTATAAAGTATGACTACTTAAGAGTAGTTGGTAGTTAAATACAGAGAGGCACATATAAGGAAAACGTTTTCACACACTTCTAAAGAGCTGGGAGAGTTTCTCTTTTAAATTCCTGGTATTTATTTTATTCCTTACTCCAGTCAAGCCTTGAATAAATGTTTTGAGTTGAATTGGAAAGTAAACAGCCATTCATTCACATTTTCCTGAAAAATACGAAAGCTAAACAAAATGAGTGGTGATATATAGAGATTATCTCTCTTCAGGTTGATTTGGGGGAACAGGGAGAGAAGTTTTAGAGGACCCCTGACTGTATAAATAAGCTAGGCTAACAAGTTTCAAAAAATTTGGAGGATCTTACTGGAGATAAACATTTCTTTCCCTCAGGTCTTCCTTCCAATATGTATATACTCTACACTGTCTGAATCTGTGTTAATGGTATGTCTAAGAGATAGCTTCCCCTAAAAAGTGGCAGTGGATGTTGTGTCATTGAGGATAATAATTTGGGCCAGCTGAGCACTTGTAATGATGTAGAACATAATGCTATACCCAGACCCCACAAGAATGTAACAAATAACTAATTTAGGATCCTCAGGAAGCTATATGATCAAAGATGTGAGCTTGATTTTTGGGATATCTTTTTCTTTTTGATACGTTTGCTCAATCCAGAAAGGACAGATCAGAAGTTAAGATTTGGGCAACAAAAATTGGACTCTGTAATGTATGCACTGCCCCCTTTCCAGGATTTACAAAATTTAGGTAGGGACACTGATGGGTGTGTACTGCAGGAGTAATTTTCTACCTAGAATGTCCCTAGTCCTAACAGAGACTGCCTTGACTAAAAATTATCTTAATGAGTGAAATTGTGTTGAGATTATCTTGGGTTGCTAATAACTAACTGTAGATATCAGAAGCAGGCATATATCTTTTATGGAGGAAGGTAACATATTTTAACCCTTAAAGTATTTCTGTAGGTCATTTATTAACCATATTGTCTGACACACAATCTGACACAACTGTACAAGGAAGCAAGATGACATTAAGAGAGAGAATGAAAAATAAAAACAGAATGAAAATGTGTTAATAGCACTAAAAAGAGTAATATAGTAATATAGGACAGAAGCAAGAGTTTGAAGAGTGGTTCAGATTTTTAAAACTTAAGAAATCAGAGACACATTAAACTGCCCCCTAATTTTGGTAATTGTGAAGAAAATCACACCTGGGCACATTATATTTAAAAAGGAGAAAACTAGTGATGAAAGGGAAATCTTAAAATTAACCAGAAGAGAGAAAAGTTGCCTTCACAGGTGCAGTAGTAAGACTGAGCTCACTTCTCAGAAGTAACAGTAGAATACAGAAGATAGCATCTTTAAGGTGGTGCAGGAAATTAACCATTGAGCTAGGTTTCCTATGTCACTGAAAAAAAAGACATTTTCATATCAGGAAATAGTAAGGAATATCTTTCTCATAGAAGAAAAATGATTCTAGTTCACTAGAAAGTTGAGCATGCAGGTAAGAATAAAGAACAACTTAAATGGTAGATGTATTGGTTGCTTTTAAATGCATTTTATTTGTACAAAGTATCAATATTCTATAGAGTGAAAAGTAAAGGTAATATTTGAAGAATAATTAATGGTATATGAATCAGTTTGGGGATGAGTGGGATTATGCATCCTGGGGTCGTTGTATGTAAGATGAGTGAAAGTAGAAATTGTTTTGAAGCATGTTACTGTAGGGTAAACAAATATGGCTTTCAAGGTATAATAGAAAGGAAATAAGTAAACACCCTTGTGTCAATCCCTGTCTTGCAGCACATGTGTACATACACGTGCGCGTGCATGCGTGCGCGCGCACACACACACACACACTCAAGAAGTCAAGAAAGAAAAAACATTGAAGAATTAGGACATACAGAAAACAGTAAGAAAGTAGATAAAACCATGTAAATGGACTAATATAAATTTCAAAGATTGACAGGTTGGATTAAGAAACAAAACTAATTTAGGTGGTATTCTTAGGCTTCCCATCTAAAATACACAGATAAAAAAGATTGAAAACAAGAAGTAATAGAATCAAACACATATCTTAAAAGTCAGAAATTTATATTCATATTAATATTTTAGTATATACTTTAAAGGCAAAAGCCATCACTGGAAATAAAGAGGGCTATTTCATGACAGAAAGATAACATTTTTCATTCGTATATGCCAAATAACATACCTTTGAGCATATAAAGCAAAAATAGAAGTGAAAGAACAAATAAAACTTTTGAGTGCTTGTCTAAAATGGGGAAGGCCTTCCTCAGATCCCCAAAACTGCAGAAACAACTGATTTAATCATTGTTATAGTTTGCATTCTTTTCAAGCACCCACAGGATATTTATGAAAATTGACTATATCTTGGGCTGAAAAACAAGTCTAAAAAGTATTAAAGGACTGATATTTTAGATAGTGTATTTCCTGGTTACAGTGTAGAACACTAGAAATAAAAACTGAAGTAGAAGTTCTTATATTTGAAATGAGAAAAATAATTATTCAGTAGCTATCTAATTATTTTTACCTGAATTGTAATGAAAATACTCTTTATCAAAACTTGTGGGTTATAGCTAAAAATGGCATAGAGGTACAAGTATTACATCTTTAAATGTGTGTGTTGTATTTTTTAAAGGGTACAATAAATAAACCATCCAGTTCAAAAAAGTTAGAAAAAGCACTCAGATTAAACCCAAAGGAAGTAAAAGGAATGAAAGGCAACTAAGAGTCAAGACAAATGAATACAAAATGAAGAGAATCAGTGTATCTTGTAACTACTGCTGCATTGTAGTAAACCACCCTCAAAAATGTAATACTTAACACCACTTTTTGAATTCCTGCTTCTGTGGCTGGGTTTACCAGAGTAGCTCTGGCCTGTATCTGTAGTTAGCTGTGCATCAACCAGGCATTTCTGTGTTGCAGAGTCAGCTGGTTGTGGGCATTGATTACGTAGTCACTTGTTTTGCATTCTCCAACAGGCTAGACCAGAGTTCTTTACATAGGAGAACTGGGCTGTAAGAGTGAAGCCATATACAACAGTCTTTTAAGTGGCACATCATTCTTTCTACTACCTTGTATTGGTCAATGTAAGGCACAATGCTGTCCTAGATTCAGGGGGTGGAAACAGGTAGAATTTACATTGCAGAGTGAAATCCACTGAAAAAAGTACTATGAGAGAGTGGAAAATTGTGGGCACTTTGAAATCAGTCTAATCCAGCCAACAGAAATAGGTATCTTTGGAGAGCAGTCAAAAAAAGTAAAGACCGATAACTACTTGGGTGAAAAATGGATGTCACTACAGATCATACAGATAATAAAAAGAAAATGAGAGTGAGTTAAAAATATTTGAAAATTTAGACAGTATGTACATATCTCTAGGTAGGCACAATGTATCAAAATTGACCATACCAAGGAATAGAAAATAATGAATTACATGGATTCCACAATTAAAGTCTTCCACACAGAAAACTCTGGGCCAGGTAGTATTACTAGCACACTTAACTCAATACTGATAAGTAACACCATTCATATGCAAGCTCATCTAGAGTATAAAAAACTGAGCTACATCCCAGTGTTGTTTTGAGAACAGAATGAGGGTTGCAAAAACTTGAGAGTAATGTTATGAGAAAGTGAAATTGCTGGCCAGCTCCACTCATGAATGTACATTAAAAAAAAAATCACCAAAATGCTGGGAAACTGATTTCAGTAATTTACAAAGAGAATAACCCTCATGATGGAGTTAAATTTATTTTAGGAATGTAGGGTAGCTGTAACATTTGACAGTTGTGTAAATCTCTGTAGTCTAGAAAAGGCTGTCTACAAAGAATTGTCTGCAGATTACTTAAGATTTCACAGTGAACTGTTGAAAGTCTTTATTTTTTAAAATCTGGAACAAGTTAAAGATGATACATTTTTACTTGGTTTTGATTGTAAGGTGTGCTGGCCAGTGCTGTAACAACAGCAAGAAGAAATGAAAATTGCATAAAGAAATAAAGTGTCATTATTTGCAAGTAATAAATAACCCAAAAGAACATACAGAAAAGTTATGAGACACAGTAATGAAACAAAATTGCTAGGTACTAGGTTGATATAGGAGGTCCAATCATGTGTTCATATAAACAGAAAATAATGAATGAGGCTTAGGTTCAGCAAAGAGGTGAATGAAGTGCTGAGTAATAAGAAATTGGGCAAGAATAAAGGCTTTGATTCTGGGGTCTTGTTGAGATAGATCCAAGTGCCTATAGGTCAGAAGTTGTGAGTCTCAACTCAGGGTTAAAGAAAGTTGCATGAAAATCTCCTGGTGGGGTGAGGAGTGGCTCATTTTCTTGAGGCATAGTTGTGCACTGCCCCCCTTTTCATCTGAGAGTCACATTTCTAACATGGCAGTGTAGGTGTGCTGCTTTGTGAGGTAGGGTGAGAGCGGGAGTACCCAGCTACGTCTTCATAAAAGTGGACTTTCCAGCCTGTTACTTTTATGTAATGATACACTAACAGTAAGATAAGTTCAAGACAAGAAAAGGTAGGAAGCTGTATGGCTAAGAATAATACTTATTTGATTAAATAGATAAATAAGTGAAAACCACTCATGGGTTTTTGTGGAACAGATGGTAGGCATTCATTCTTTGGTTTTCTATGCAGATGACATGGGAATGAGAAATACACTTCTCGGTATTGGAAGTCAGGCTGTACTTCCCACTGGCCTTTACTTTATATGAATACTAGAAGTTTCTGTTGAGCGTGGTAAATTTTTCTTTGCACTGTTACATGTATCATGGTCTTACTCATGGAAAGAGTTTAGATATATGCAAAAATAGAAGTATAAGTTGGTAGAAATGGAAAGTGAAAGAAAAATAAGAATGCAAGCATAGAATTGTTTAGAAAATGTGATGAAAAATGTGTATGTACATGTAAGACTTACACGTTAAGTACAGGCTGGAATCCAGCTTTTGACCTACGCTTTAACAACCAATTCAGAATTGTAACTTTTCTAGTTAGAAAATAAAACAGTTTCTTCCTAAGGATTTCTATTAAAAAGAGTGATCACTAGAAACCGTGTCATTTGGAGGAGAGAGTCAGAAATTTTGTAGGAAGGATTTACATTCTTGGGTGGTGGTTAATACTTTGTGATCTTTTTTATATACTCTAGTATATATTACACATAAGTGGACAATTCACTATTCCAAGTTAAATAAGTTATTCCTAAACTTGCGAAGAATTTACTTCTACTTCACACTTAAAAATTTTTAACTTGAGTATATATACAGTATGCTTGAAAACCATTGTAAGAACTATACATTCACTATAAAGTGAATAATTTATGACTTTTTCCTCCTCAGTTTAATTTTGTTGGGAGAATCCTTGGACCCAGAGGACTTACAGCTAAACAGCTCGAAGCAGAAACCGGATGTAAAATAATGGTCCGAGGTAAAGGCTCAATGAGGGATAAGAAGAAGGTAAGCACTGAGAATAAAACTAGTCTTCATGTAAATAATCTCCTTAAGCTTTTGTATGCTAGTAAGTTCCAGATCTTTAAGGCATCAATCCGGCAACATTAGTAACTTAGAAACATTTTTAAAATGTCCTGATTTTTCCCTTTCTTAATTACTTACATTTAGGAGCTACACAGTACCAGTTACTCCATCTTGTTAACTCATTTTTGTATTCACACTTGAAAAGGAACTGCTTGGAAATAAACTGTCATGTTATATCCATGAAAAAGCTAAAAGCAGGCCAGAATATTAGCACAGTGGCATAAGTGCCCACCCGACAAGCTCAAGGTCCTGAGTTTGATCCCCGGTACCACAAAACAAACCCCAAAAAAACAAAACTGAAAGTTTGAAAAATCTAAGGATATTTCTTTTGATAAGATATATATGAAAACCACAGATGAGTAACTATGACATCATTGGGACAGTTGGAAGATAAATCTGTTCAAATGAAGGCTCATCATTAAGAAACTTGTCTCAGCAAAATTTTGTCTTGATTGTAGGGTTTTCTAGACATCTTTAAAATATATTGTTTGTGTTTTCTTTTTGTTTTCTTCCTGACATTTGTTTTGCTAGTTTAGTAAATACTCAAATATCTGCTTTAAATGCTGTTGTTAAGATTATATTTGCCTAGTTTTTTATTTGGGTAAAAGGACTGATATAAAACAAAAAACTAGATTTGCATTGCCACAGATTGAAATTATTAAGAAGAGTGTTTTTTTTTTTTTTAAATCATTGAACAGTCTATCAAGTGATAGATCTGTGCTCTGTTGGAGCAAGTGCATTGAATCTTAGGAACCAATACCAAACCAACAAGGTACTTTGACTTCATTCCTTGTTGTTTTCTGAGGACTCCATCCATCTAACTTCAACTGAACCTTCCCATGAGCTGGCTGGCTCACTCTTGCTGCCCCTTCCCTACCACAAATGATTTGGTAAACAAGAAAAGTTTAAGGAAAAAGCTCCTAGTTGTATTATTTTTCATTCTTATAACGTGTTCTTTCCGTTAAATTGTTTATTTATTTACTGACTGTCTTTTTGAGACAGGGTCAGGCTGGCCTTGACCTCACTTTGTAGCCTTGGCTTTGAACTCACAATGATCCTCCTGTCTCAGCCTCCCGGGGAGTGCTGGGATTACAGGCTATCGGCATGCGCCACCATGCTTGGCTTTTCAGTTGTATTGAAAGATATTTCAGCTCTCCTTGATCATTTTTATGTAGTGTTCTAAAATATACCTTAAAAAATTAGAATCTTAAACAGGTATGGTCAGAATCAGTTATTTAATATTCCTTTCAAATGAGCAATGCCATGAAGTTTTAGTTCCTGTGTTTGGGCTGGTGATAACATTGTCATATTAAGTAATACCATTGTAATTGCCTCAGGGACATTCGTTGAAGTTTCAGCAACTGAAGATGAGTTTTTCACCAGAATATTAGTGTATGTCCATTAGTTGAGTTGTCCCATTGGTTGGGATACTATATTTTTCCTCTACCAAGCTCCTGTTAGTTTTGTAGTAATGACCTTCTGCTCACTTCAGGTTCATAGCACTCAGAAAGATTTTAGAGCTTGGAATTGTGTTGTTAACTATGACGAGAAAAGAACATTTTCTTCTGTCTTTGGCAGAAGAATAGGATGATTAACAGGGAGCGCTGCCACCAGATTGCTTAGATTTGAATCTTGATTTTGCCATGTGACAGCTTTGTGACCTTGAGTGAATAACTTGAGTTTCTTAGTGCTGTATGAAATGGGAGTGGTAATGTCACATAATATTTTTTAGTGGTTGTGAGAGTTTGTTTTAAAGCCCTTTGTAGAGTGTGTAGGACATAGTAGTCACTGCGATGATTCCTAATATATTTTGTCTGAAGCTATAGGGAAGTATATTACAGTTTTAGAGTGGTACTGTGAGGGAATACTACAGTTTTTTTTTTTCCCTTGTAGATTTGAAAATGGTAAATTATTTCCCATTTTTTGATCTTCGAATATTTTATGTTGTGGTAGCTTTTGTGTTTGTTTCCCAGGTGTCTAGTGCTTCCAAGTTCTATCTTGACCACTTTGTACTTAACCACAGTAGAAACAGTTCACACATTTTATTTTCTGTCTGCTAAAATAACATCTTACAGATTATATGTAATGGTACTAGGATAAAGTACCAGAAAATAAAATTTAGCTGTACTTCCCCAGTATTGTATAGTTTCATTAAAATATTAAAGATTGCTGGGTGTGATTCCCGTAACTGAACATGTAGGGGGCTGAGGTGCAGAAGGATTGTGAATTTGAGTCCAGCCTGGGCAACTAAGTGAGACAGTAAAATTTACAAAGGGCTGGAGATGTACATCAGTTCAAAGACTGTGGGTTCAATCCCCTTTACTGTAATAAAAAACAAACTACAGATTAACATGTGTTGGACATCCGACACCCACTTGAATAGCTTCTATATGTTCGAAATTATCCTATGTGAATTTTGTGAAGAATTTATGTATAGATATATAATCTAAAGAATGTCTTCTATCATCTTCACTAATAGTTGTAAATCATATCTTGGTTTATAGTGTAATTACTCTGATGTTTTCTTAAAATTGTTAATAGTAAGAATAAGGTCAAGGTATGTTGTTTGTTGCTTGACTTTTTAATAAAGAACATGACAAATAGAAAAATGAGTATTGATGTAAGTAATAGGGCTGATGAAGGTGTATTTTAGGAGAAAAGAAAAGAAAGCTATTGGGCTTTAGGATTTCTACATAGTTATCAGTATTTGTTAAAACTAAGAAAACTAGAAAGTAAATCTTAATTTACTAATTTCTTAATGTACATTTAACAAAAACATGATGGATTGTTACTGATCCAAATTGTTTACTTAAAAAAAAAATCGTCCTTGTTCTTTGGTGAACATCTGCCAACATACAGTTGGCACTAGGAAAAAATATCATTGAAAAGAATGACACCTTAGTTCTGGTAATAAATGGAGAAAAGGGGCATAGATACACCCCTCTCCCAAAAGAGAAAATTGTAAGCCTTCTGTGCTTTTAATTCTTTTGGGAAGGTTAGTAGTGTTGTATTTTAAACTGCTTGCTTTAAACAAGTAAATTAATATGCTGTTCTAAATTCCATTCCTATGGATTAGTGGTATTTCAACATTCTCATGGGTTTACTAGTATTCTTTTTTTAAAAAATCTAAATACCCAGTGGAGTGAGCCTAGGTAAACACCTTAAAACCTGAGGGCAGAAGCTGCATTAAGAAGCCATGAGAGGCAGGCCAAGGTTGTAGGTTCCTTCTCACCTCCTTTGGTCAGAGGTATTGATGTGTGAAATGTCTACCATTCATTAAAGCCAGGGTAGTCAATTGTGTTTTCTGGAAATTTGCACAGACATAGCAGTTCTAGTGGGAGCATGTTGCTCAAAGTGAAGAGAGGTGCACTCCTACATTCTGGGACTGCTGGTAATAGTGACAGGATGGGGTTGGCCACTTGCACCATGTATAACACCTGATTCAGACCATGCAGCAACCTTAGAAGATGCTTACATTGTCTTTGCACAATAATGGAAGCTTAAGGCACAGAGTAATCCTTGCAGTCCCATATTTCTAACTAAATAGAAACCTATATATCTTACTGTACATTTAAGTTACTTGAACTACATAGCCTTTTCTTGAGAATGTGATCTTTAAATGTAAAATCACATACATTGGTAAAAATCTCAATTGTTCTTAAATTAACACTCATTTTTCATAAGCATGTGACCATAGTCTAGCTTTTTAGAGATGTATCTATAACTAAGGAACAGTGTTTTGTAGAAATTACTTACCACATGTTTTATAGAGACATACTATGTAATGGTAGACAGGTGGAATCTTGCATTGTTTTGAAGAACTACTTAAGTACATTTTGTAGATTATTTTATAGAGATAATGTCAGTTTTTACAAGCTACTCTTCATTACACAATTTTAGCTATCCTGTAGCAGAAGTTTCTTAGCCTCATTTTATATGCATAAAATATATTAATTATCTTGTTAATGTGTGATATTTTTAGAAGATTTAGAAAGTTCTGGATAGTCTGAAGAAATTAAGGAAAACTGAAATACCATTATTTTAGAGACTACCTTTGTTTTGACAGTTCTAGGTTGTTCTAGATAGTCACGTCCAACCTGGAGCCATGGGCTGCCGTGTGGCCCCAGACAGTTAGTATTGCATGCCCTTTTACTGCTGTCTTTCATGGCTTGATTATGTATTGCTGGAACTGAGACTAAGTATGTTACAGTGGGAAGCTATATAGGGGAGGTACAGTGCAGTGCTGTTACGTCTCCCAAGGGTTCCATACACCAGTAAATGGAATCGAGATGGATCTATCAGATATAGTATGATCTTACATAACTTGGGGGAATAAAACAGTGATAATATTTCATACCTATATGCATATGTGCCTGTGAAGACAGGTATTTATTATTACTTAGCTGGCATGGAACTTTTTAATTATTAAACTTGGGCCGTGTAGCCCAGGCAAGTCAAAAGGATTGGACATCATATTTTCTAGATTATTTATGCAGTTTCATACATGTATTTAAATTTTGTAGAAAATACATCATGTTATACATGCTGCTTTTAAGGCAGAGTTTTGTTAACTCAATTTGATATTCTCTTCTATGTGAGTTCACCAAATAGTGGAGCTTTTATGTCTGATAAGATTGCTGGAGAGTAGGAAAGTATATTTACAGTACAGGAAATTTTCAAAATAAATTTCCTTGATTTTTTTTTTTTAAGGTGGAAAGACTTAGAACTTTTTATTTTTATGAAATGTGTTACTACTGCCTCAACACTTTGAAAGACAGAAACTCAATTTTGTGGCTGATGCAGTATACCACAGTAGTTTTGATAGCCAGTAGTATAACGTCAAGTACTGTACAAGTGTAGATCCAAACAGCTTGCTTTATTGATCTTGTTTGAGTACTTAACATTCATAAAAGCCTTAACATAAGTATAGTTGATTTAAAAGCAAACAGCTTTTCATTGTGGAAAAAAGTTTACAGTAGAAAGACCAGAGCTCTTTCCTAGCACCAGCGCACTGCCTGTCTTCTTTCAGGAGCACTCTGATTCATTATCATCACCCTTGTTTCGTCCTGCTGCCTGCCAAATTATTTGAGGAACAAATTACAGACATATAATTCAGCTCTAAGTGCTTTATTAGATACCGTATCTCTAAAATAGAGAGACTGTTTAATGGTAAAATGTTTACCTTGAGAGAATTCTTATATCATGTATGTAGTCCATGCTTCTAGTTCTCTTCATGTCTCACAAAAACACTTTCTCATGCTTGAAGGAGCATCCAGAGGAGGGGTGTCTGCACTGCAGTTGACTTGCAGACCTCTTAGGCCGCTCCTGTACTGAGTCCTGCATGTGCTTTTTCACTGTTTATTTATAAAGAGGCTGGGTAAATTTGAAAAATTCTCATGGATTTTGCTGTATGTTTTCATGGTGATGTTTTAACTTTTATCTCTTTCAGCTGTATTTCTTGTAAATTGGTGGTGCGAAAGTTTTTATCATATTTATATCTCCATCCTCCGTTTTCTGTTTCTTTTGAAAGATATTTCATAAGTTGTGTACAGAAAGTCTAATTTCTTTCCCTCATGATTTTAGCAATCATTTTCTAAGTCCTTTATTTCAATAGGAGTTGAAAAATATTTATATCCTGTTTCTTCATCAGTATTAGCTAGTTATAACTGTTACTAAAAAGGCTGCATAAATGATCAGTTCTAAATTCACTAGCTTTTAAATAGTGAATTTGTTCCTAGCAATTGAGGTTTTAAAAAATTCTTTGCCTTTGAGTGCTTTGTGAAAGGTTTGAAGCAGTTTGCATAATGTTGCAGTTGTTTCTAACTGGGGCTCAAGGAGTTTGACCAGCGTGTGGGGCAGCTCAAGTTGATTTCTCAGTTATTATGACATAGCCCTACAGAATGGGGGTAGTGACTTTGATTTCTGATGTGACACGATAGTCCAGACTCATCTTGAAGATTTCCTTCTGAAACTCAGGCTTATTTTTTAAAAGGAATCCCGTTTATGTTTAGAGAGAAATAGTGTGGAGATTACAATCAGGTCTTGAGTGATACTGGAGACCTTGTCAGAACAGAGTGTAAAAGGAACACACATGTGCACAACCACAGGAATACATATATTTTTGCAATTTCATTCTCTCAGGACTATAGTGTAGTTATTTAATAGATCTTGTATCTGTGTCTTATTTTTTCCCACTGAAAATTCTGGTTCTTGATTATGCAAAACTGATTCATTTGCTTCATTCTAAGATAGGAAAAGTCTCAGAATAACATCGCAAACACCACTACTAAGATAGTTAATGAAAGCAATTTTACTCTCAATTCTTATGTTGTTAGATATAGTCCATTACAGACACAAATTTACTCTTTTAAAAGTGTTCCACTTTGATTTTGTACTTCAAAATGTTCCAAGAATCATATCTTTGAAATGGTTCCAAAACGATATCTTTAAAAAGTAGGCTATTTTCATAGATGTTTGGCTTTTATTCCGGGCCTCTTCACCTGTTTCTTCCCTTGGCATTTGGGTAGGTTTTTAAATTTTAGTTTTTAGTTTATCCTTCCATATTTTCTTTAAAACATAGATAGTTGCATGGGTATGTTTGTAATTTTTCACTCCTTGCATAGATTGTTATATACTCAACATTTTTCTACACTTTGCTATACTTTATTTTTTACTTAACAGTATGTCACCTAACTCACTTAATAGGAAAAAGTTTATAGAATATTCCTTTAATAATTTTACCAGATTCCATTGTGTGGGTGTAATACTGGATTAGTCACAGCAGGCCCAAACTGTTAAACACTTATGTAGTCCTAGTTCTCTGCTATTACATGTAAGAATGATGCTCTGCTGAATATCTTCATGTGTGGTTGCTAGTTCATCTGTAAGGATAGCATTGTAGAGCTGGTGTGGCAGTATGTAAATTTCCTAGCTAGTGCTAAATCTTTCTTGCTAAGAGTTGTCCTTTTCATTATCCCTTAGCCAGTGGGTGAGAGTACCAATTTCTCCACAGCTTCACTGTGTGTCAGAGATTGAGTCGCTTGTGAAAGACACTTTAAAAGAAGCTGATACATATATCTTTGTGTATTTAAAAGTCATTGCTATAGCATTAACAAGCATTGTAAGCTGGATGTGGTGCACACCTGTAATCCCAGCACTTGGGAGTCTGAGGCAGGAGGATCACTGTAAGTTCGAGACCAGCTTGGGCTACAAAGTGAGCTCAAGGCCAGCCTGAGCTGCACAGTGAGCGAGACCCTGTCTCAAAAAAAGAAAAAGACAAAAAACAAAACAAAAAAAACCACAAACAAGCATTGTAATGACCTTCAACTTCCCAGCTATTTGTTTGTGCTGTGTTTGCGTTTTCACGTGGAAACCACTTATAAATAATGTTTAAATCTTGTCGAAATGGTACCAGTTTAATTGGTCTGTGGGTACAACATAGTTGTAGTAACTTTTTGTAAGTTACTGTTTAAAATCCTTTAGGAGGAAATGTGCTATGAATTTTTATTGTTGTAGTTAATTTACAAACCTTAGCTAGTGTTCTTTGTCTGAACCACAGAACAGTTTTATGCAAGGACACTATTGTAGTTGTATAGGAGAGAGGTTACATACATATAATTTATTCCCTAGGCTGGACATCAGGACTGGAGAATCCTTAATTGAGAAAAGCTGTACCTTGTGAAGAATTTTTTTTCTCTCTCTGTAGTTTATATTCTAATCTCACTATCACAGTTCCCCATCCCCTACTTATTGATATCTTGGCAAGATAAATTAAAAGTAGAAATTATTAAAAATTCTTTCTTACAGTGTTATCATCTTAAAAATTGCTTACTTAGGAACATCTGTTATAATAATAGTATTTATCTCTGGAGAGAGGTTAGTTGCTTTAGAAATGTGACTATGGAATGTATGCTGTTGTATAATCTGGTTTAGAATGAACCATATTAAGTTATGGAGTCTGACCATGTTTGTAATACTTAATTCTGTGCAATTTCTGGTTATATTGCTAGAGATGGTTGTTCCCAGTTTTTTAAATAAGCCCTTTCATAGTTACAGTACCTTCTAAGGCAGCAGTTACATTTTTGAAGGCCTGTGGTGTTTGTCCTAAAGGATCTTTCAGATCTGGGAAATACCAGTCTTCATAGTGAATGATGACAATGTGGTTACGTAGTAGAGGCCACAGCAGAGGCTGGAAATTCTGCTATCGGAAGCCTAGAAATAGTGGGTTCTTTTATAGGTTGAGGGTTTTACAGAATCCTAGAAATGACTGAGTAGAAGTTTATCAGGCAAGCAAGTGGAATGGCATTCTAGGCATCAGAAGAAGGAACAATCAGGGCATGTTGTGTAGACACTTTCCCTGTCAAAGTAGGTGGTTTGGTATAGAGTGCGAAATGGTTGTGCTGACCGTGGAGACAGGGCTGGCATCTGAGGATAAGGGGCCTTGAATGCCGTATCAGAGATTTTCTTATTTTCATTTTGAAAGCAGTACATTGACATTCTTACATTTTTAAATTACGATTTTGTTTTTTGGAGATAGGGTTTCGTTACGCAATTTCAGGTAGCCTTGAACTCACTTAGTAGTCCAGGCTGGCCTCTAACTGCTCTCAGCAGTTGTCTTGCCTCAGCTCCCTGAGTGCTGGGATTATAGGCATGTACCACTGTGCCTAGCTAAATTACGATTTTAAAGAAGATAATTTGATAGTAATTGGAAGAGATAGCAGCTGTCAGGAAGTGGCCAGAGGCACACAACATAAATGATGATGTCTCAGACAGCTCTTGCTGAGGAAGTTTTTCCTTGTGATAAGGTAAAGTTGGTATCTTTACAGCGTTACTCCTCGACTTTTTTTTTTTTTTTTTTTTTTTGGTACTAGGAATTGAACTCAGGACCTTGTGCTTACCACACAGGCACCGTACTGCTGAGCTATCTCCTTGGCCTTCCTCTCCTCTTTTTAAAAATTTGTGATTGACACATAAGAATTATTCATACTTATAGGTGTCTTGGTTACTTTTCTCTCACTGCTGAGGCAAAATACCTGATGCCCAGAATTAAGGAAGGAAAGGTTTATTTAGCTTACAGTTTGTGGAGATTTCAGTCCATACTCAGTTGGCCCCAAGGCATAGTGGCATGTGGCAGAAGGTAATAGTTCAGGGCAGTAGAAAACAGCAAAACAATAAGAACACAAGGAGAGGAGGGCAAGCAGCCTCTTTCCCTCCCTTACATTGTATGCAAGCTACCTGCTCCAGGGCAGGTGTAGCGCTCACACCCTCACACCCGTGATCAGTCATAAACTCTAGAAGCCTGCCCCATGACTGCACCAGACTTGAGGGGGGATATCCATACACAAACCCAAACACTAGGGTACTGTGTGACAATTCAAAACATGTTTACATGATCAGGGTAATTGGTTTGTCTGTCACTTCAGACATTTATCATTTGTTTGTGTTTGGGAATATTCAGTCATCCTCCCTAACAATCCTCTGATTTTAATTCTACTTGGTGTTCAAAACCAGTATCATCTTTTAAATTTTAAAGCCTTTGCCATATTTGGCAGTGCTTATACTGTATCTTAGACATGTCTGATGTTTTACTTTTGCAAGAAAAAACTAGTTACCTGGTAACTTTAGCCCTCTCACCCCTTTTTCGTTTTGGTCAAAAATAGAGCATGGTGTTGAATTCAAATGTGGTTGTTGGCTTGTTTTTAAAAAGAAAGGAGATCTGCCTTTCCAAGAAGAGGTTAAATCTTTGAACATTCATGGTAGAAAAACACTAAAAAAATCCAGTTACTTGTAAATGATCTTTTTGTAAAATAAAACAAGATTAGTTAGCAGAGAAATGGAATGACATAAATTTAATCTCCTTTAAAACTTTTGTATATTGGCAGATACAGATAAGAAGTTCAAATGCTGATCTAAACAGGCTTAACTTTTGTATTTGAAGGCTACATTTCCAGCAACATTGGTTTAAATAGTTTGTGAGAAGATTTGCTGGTATTTTGGGATTATAGAGTACCTTCATGTAGACTTTCCTCTGCATCTGTTCTTCCTACCTTCTGTAATTTAAAAATAAAATTCATTTTAGAAATTGACTCAATTATATGTTAGTACCACTTTGAGTTACATGTTCATTTTGGACTCAAATGGCTTAGCTTTGTGTTAAGTAGAAGAGTACTAAGCAGTGCAATAAAAATTTGATGTTTCAAAACAATTGTCTAATACCTCAAGCTATAGTACAGAGTAGAGTTGCTGCTTTGCTTAATGTTAAATGCTAAGAAAGATTGGGAAGTTTAAAGTAAAAAAGTCTATTAATTTGAAAGTATAGTTTTTAAAATTTGTAAGACAGTCTTTGAAAGGTAAAATGGTGGACCTCAGGAGAATAAACCTTTATTTATTAAAGTGAAATGATACTTTAACCCGTAAAACTTAAGCTAATTAACTCTGCCCTAGATCTAATACCAGAATAAGTTAATTGTCCATATCTAGTGAAATGAGATGTGAGCCTTCCATAAAAGAGAGTCCATTTTACCACTAGATGCTCTTAATGAACCTTTTACAGTTAATTCTTGATTGAATTGCATTTGGTTTAGTTAAGGGATATTTGAGCACCTTGTAGTTGTGATGTATGTAACAACTTTTTTGTTAGAGGATTCAGTTTTGTATTGATAGAGTTGAGAGTAGAATGTTATGTCTGTGTGTCTTTGTGCTTTAAGGATTTGAAAATCTCTTAGCAAGGAACTTCAGTTGGTGAGGTTTTTTTTTGGGCTTTTTTTTGCACAGCTGGGGATTGAGGTTGCTGAAGGCTTTAAAGTCATTTTACCAACAAATTACTAGTTTTATTAACCTATGTTGAGAACCAACCTGTTCTATCTAGCTTGTTAGTTTTGTTTTTCTGTTTGCACCTTCATTACTAAATTGTTTTTTGCTTTAAAATATGATTTTGATATTAAAAAGTAATTGTTGACTCTTGACTTTAAAAACATGTTTAAATTTTAGTACTCATTTTTGATGCTGGAGATTGAATCTAGGACTTTATACATGCTAAAAACGTGGTTTCCCCATGAGCTACACCCTTAGGTACCTCCCCACCCCCTTGTTTTTTTTTTTTTTTTTTTTTTTTTGCGGTACTGGGGATCGAACTCAGGACCCTGTGCTTGCTAGGCAAGCGCTTATTCCACTGAGCTATATCCCCAGACCCCCCACCCCCTTGTTTTAAAGTTACAAGTTGAAGAATGTTGTAAAAACTTTATAATTTTTTGAAGTTAAAGTTTTTTTAAATTAAGATAACTGATGACTCTAAGTATAGAGGACTAATCATTTGGAAAATGTTTTTCAGAATAATGTGAAGAAAGTTTTGTGTAATTTCATTTTTGTAACTGAGTGGTAAGTTTTGTTCATTTGTGATGAGATCACAGACTAATAAAGTCATTGAAATTTATAAAAGTGGCATTGGTTGATTAAATGCATTATTAAAATTGCCTTTAATACTATTAAAATGGTAAGTCTCACAAGAAAGTGAAAATGCTTATATAATGAATCTTAGGATGTGGATATCACTTTATTATGGGGGCAGAAATACACTCTGCATACTTTACATTAATAAGGCTAAATTTTTTTATTGGGTAATGTTCAGTTTTGTATCACCTCTCATTTTACCAAGTTCCTACTTTGTGTTTTCTTTTAATTCTCATTTCAAAAAGTTAAAAATTATACCTAGAGAACACTTTTAAGAGTAGTATAATGAATTACTATTTATCATTAACCTAGAGTTGCTGTAACAAAATTTTGTGTGTGTGTATACCTAGCTAATCCTTATTATTTGCAAATTTTGTATTGTAGTTCCACTTACTTCATAAAACTTACTTGTAATTCCAGTATCAGTACTACTTGTGACCCAGTTTTTCATGGACACGTGCAGAAAGGCAAAAACATTTGATGTTTCAAATGTTACAAATGCTCGTGTTCCCAGCTGGGACAGAATGAGATACTGCCTTTTTTGCTTTAGCTTTCAGACTGGATACAGTATTCCTTTCATGGTCTATTTAGTGCTTTGCATTTTGCATTTCTGTGCTCTTTGTTGGTGATTCTGCTATTTTAAATGGCCCGTGAGCATTGTGCCAAGGTGATTGTTGACTTTGATAAGCGAAAGGGCTGTACTGTACATTACAGAGAAAATACTAATACATGTTAAACATGCTTAGTTCAGGCATGAGTTATAGTTGACTGTTTGTCCAGCGTTAATGAATCAGCCGTATATAAAACAGAGCTAGGTACCAACCAGTTGGTTCATGAAAATGTAACCATAGGTTTGTGGGAGCCTAATCTTCTGTTTTATCTAAGACCAGTGGTTCAGTGGTTGTTAATTCATTGCTCTGATCATTTTTTGTAAATAGTGAGACTTGACCTTAGGTGCATAAATGCATATACAAATTTATTTTTGTTTACTGAATCTTTTGAAAGTAAGTTTCTGATGACTATGATCCTTCATCCCCATCTTGGAGTGTATTTCCTAATAACAAGGACATATATAATCAAAGTACCTTTACCAAATTTTGCAGATTTACTAATGTTACAATATAAATTTGATGCATAGTCTAAGTTCCACTTTCTCCAATTATTCCTTCATTCAGAATTTTTTTCTAGACCAGAGTTCAATCTAGAGCATACCCGTAGTCTCCATGTGTTCCATGACTTTGGGTGTGTCTTGCTATTTTCTTATGACTGGAGTCAGGCCATGCACTTTAAGAGGGCTTTAAAAAGTAATGTGTACTTTCCTAGGTATAACACATTTTTGGGGATGTAAATTTAGATTAGTTGGTTAAAATGGTTTTGGCCATATCTTTTCATTGTAAAGTAAAGGTAATTTTTTCCCTTCTAAATTTATAACTGTTTCATGGAGAAATACCTTGAAACTTTGGATGTTAATTTTCTCCAGCAGTCTTTTAACTAATGCTTTTAGGATTGGTTAATGACTCCTGCCCAAGTCGATTAATTTTTTTTCATTCCCTTTACATTTGTTAACATGTAATTATAGTAAAGATACTTCTATTAACTTCTCATAGGCTAAGATCTCTTCTCTTATTCCCCTGTTGATCTTAAAATTTATGTCTCCTGACTTGATTTTTCTCCTGATTTCCTGTCTCCTTATTTTATATCTTTACTCAGTTGGTATGCTACTGGTTGCAGCAGTAATGTTTAGATGGTCTTATTAAAGGCTACATCATACTGAGATTTAGACACTGCTCATCATCATTCTACCTGTATTAAGGCATTTAATCCTGAAATACCCCCATGCCATAGCGACTGTTGTGAGCTGTAATTCTATAAATAGGAAATTGAGACACAGGGAGATACAGAACTTCCTCTGACCATTGAGTGAGTTGTTTAGACATCTCAGGCTAGCTTGTGTGCCTTAGTGTCCTATTTGGGCCTTTCCTCAGAAGTCTTCTCATGTTCTCTTACTGTTCTTTCTGTCTCTCCCAGCAACCAGACTGAATTTTAAAAATACTCCTTCAAATGTATTTGAAGCTCTTCAGTAATAGTTTAAAAGTACTTAGTAATAGCTGTTTACTATAGCTAACAGCACTGTGGTCTTGTGGCTGGCTGTCTTATCTGTCTTCTCCTTGCCTCTTTTTGAGCTCTTCTACTTTTTGATTTCTTGAACAGCATACAGATAGTCATTGGAGGACTTCTGTCTATTTCCTGTGCCTGGAGTACCTTTCCTCTGACAATTGTGTAACTTTAGCCTTCTCTTCAATTCTGATTCCTCTTTAAGTTCACTGTTCAGAGAAACTTTTTGTATTACCCTTTGGCCCCAGAAATAGCAACACTGATGCCCCCTCCACTACTCTTTAGCCTTTCTCCTGTATTTTTATCTCATCTGTCAGTACCATGCCATGTTTTACATAATTAGTGTTTGTTAGCCTCTGGGGGCTGATTGGCTGAGAACCCAGTTAATGTCATGGTCATTGCTCTGCCCACAGCAGTAGAACTGTGTAGATTTGCCATATCATTGGTGTTCAATAAGTATGTGTGGAATGGAAAGGTAATGTGTCCTTCAATTTAGATTAAAGAAATTATTAATTGGAAACTTTCGTTATGTTTGTGGATTGTTAATATTTGAAGGAGTATACCTTCCTGGTTACTTTATAGACACTTGCCATTTTGTACTCATTGTAGCTTAATTTATTCAGTTAGGACCCCCCCCCCCCCCTTTAAAGGTAGCATCTATTTAAGTGGCCCAGGCTGGCCTTGAACTCATGGTCTTCTCAGTCTCCTGAGTTACAGGGGTGTGCTGTGATGCTAGCTCTATTCAGTTAAATCTCGTTTGAAGTTATTTTACTTTATAGGGTGGGATGAGAAATTCCACTCTTAATTCTGTATTCTTACATTACATTCTTACACTTAAAAAAAATTTTTTTTTTGTCTTTTTTAATTTTTTTTTTGTCTTTTTGAGACTGAGTTTCACTATGCAATTCAGGCTGGCCTTGAGTTTACTTTGTAGCCCAGGCTGGTCTCGAACTCACAATGATCCTCCTGCCTCAGCCTCCTGGGTGCTGTGATTACAGGCATGCGCCACCATACTGGGCACACTATTATTAAAGTGTCATAAAATTCTGTTTTGATTAATGTATAGTTCACATTTTTACATGTGTGAAAACTTCACATTTAAAAAAAATCTTAATTTAGTAACACTTTTCCTTTTAATTGTTCAAATATAGAAAAAAGTGGGGGGTATGTGATTTAGTATTGGGAGGAATTGATTCTTAATGTGTAGATAAGAGATTGGTTAGTTCTGTTTTACCTGTATATTTAGTTATAAATATATCTGCTCTTTTTATCACCTAATGATCTGGGGCAAAATAAATATAGATATAATTTGTACTTGTATATCTAAATGCTACTATATCATACTTTGATAACATGATAATTTTTTCTTTTCCAGTATAGTTCTTTGATGGAAGGGTTCTATTAATTTAACTTTGGTATAACCAGGACAACTTCAGGTATATTCATTGCTTAGATGGAATTATTGATACCACCTTCATTCACCTTCAGAGCATCATGCTTTGGGTGACATTGTGACATGGTCACCCTGAAATTTGAGCATTGTTTTGGTGTTCATACAGTGTGCTTTTACACATTAGCATTATTGCTAAATCTGCTTTCATACTAGTAGTCATGGGATTTGTTGCATAATAATATTGTAAATTTTATGAAGTTTTTGATACAAAAATTGTCTGATTTAGATCTGGTTCAGAATTTTATTGTTAGGATAACTAAATTTTGTATGATTCTATACTTAGAGAAACTAAATTACGGAAAAAATAAATCAGGAGATCATTGTCTAAGTACTTGATTGCTCATTAGTTCAGAATTTCATTTGTGGTTTTTAGTGTTTTGTTACTTCCAGTAGATATGGTAAAAAAAAGTGAGCAGCATATTTAAATTCATCATACTCTCAATTACTGAACAAATTTGCATAGTTGTGCAGCTCAGTGTTCTGTGCTTTAGTGTTTGCACTGTTGCTTCTCTCCTGAGTTGGCACTATGGTTGGTTTTAGCTGTACTACTGCAGTGATTTTACAATTGGTCTTATTCCCTAAAATAATCTGCACAATTTCTATTTATTTTTGATGTTTATTTTTTGTTATTACTCATATCTTTGTGTGTGTTTAGGCAATGTGTAAGGTTGTAGCACTTTGTACAAGGAAATAAAAAATAGAATTTCTACTAATTGAATGTGAAGCAGTTAAGCTATTCCTTTTTTTAATGGGCTATTCCTATTACCTAATTTTCTTTACATTTTAAATTTGATAATTTAAGTTGTGTAGGTAATTATCAAAAAAATAATTTAACATCGAATTTGGCTTATCTATTGTGTACATGGCACTTTTTAGGGATTGATGTGGAAAAGCCTAAGATTTTTGTGTTTGGGCTGTGTCAACCATTTGTTCAGAGATTTTTGTGTATCATAAAAGTTAAGCAGGAATTTATAGCTGTTTAGAAGCATCTTACAATACGTTGCTTTGGAACCTAAAATAATATTTTTGGCAAGTTATAATTATCAACAAAAATAATGTATTCACCATAGAAAACAGTACATATACTTACAGTTAGGGCATTATGTGTGTGTAGAACTAACAGGTGGAAGAGTTTTTAAATGAACATCTTCTTACATGTACTCGGCACCATGTCAGTAAATAAGCACTGATGGTTAGTTATCCCAATCAGAATCCTGATAAAGCTCTATTTTAGAGTGAAGCATTCTGTTGTAGTCAGGGTAGAGAGGTTGAGGGTATGTATAAATGCATTAGAATGATCTGTCAGGTCATGTTAGAGGATACCTTACAGGAATCTCAGTGACTTGCCATCCTGAAACTCCTTTGCCTCAACTCAAACTTTAATTAAGCCCTTGGTTTGTTAAATTAGAAACTGCTTTTTTTTACCTGCACCCAAAAATGTGTTATAAAGAGTTCTGAGTGCATGTTAAACTACTTTTATCTGTGCATTATAGTACAAGTGAAACACTAGACCTCTTCTGTCTTTGTGCTGCTATAATACAATGCCTGAAATTAGATAATTTAAAATGAACTGAACTTCTCATAGTTCTGGAAGTTGGAGGTCCCAAGATCAAGACACCAACATCCTCTGGAGAAGAGGAACGAGGATGGTGTGAAAAAAGGAAGCCATTAAGCCATTTTATAATTATAAAGCCATTAATTCATTTATGAATGTTATAAGGGTATTAATTCATCAAGACTCCACCTACTAGAACTGCTGCATTGCAGATCAAGTTTGCAACACCTGAATTTGGGGGGACACATCCAGACCGTAGCCAGTAGCCATGAGCCATTATATTGCTATTAAAATGGAAACTACATTAGTAGGAAAAAATCCATTGCTTAGTTGCACAGTTACATTGGAATGCTGGGTCAGCCTTTTGAACACCAGAGATAAAATAAAATACTATTTTACTGTATAGTACTGATTTGTGCGATGCAAAGTTATATAGAAAATTTAAAGAAATAAAAGGGATCTATAATTTCTAATTTTAACTTGATATTTTGAAGAATTGCAAAAATAGAACAAAGAACTACCACACACCTTTCACCTCATTCTTGAGTGCACATAGCATTTTACCCCATTTTATGCTTTCTACTTTGTCTTCCATGTTTGCATTTCTTAATAACACTATAACTCTCCCCCGCCCCCCATTTTGGTCCTGGGAATTGAACTCAGAACGTTGCGCTTGCCAGGCAGGTGCTTATGCCACTGAGCGATATCCCCAGCCCCTTCCTCTCCCTCTTAATTTGAAGAAATGCCCTAGCCTTTGCTTTTCTTTAGATTTATTGTTTTGGTAGTTATTAGGTTAGTTGTTTTAGGAAAATAACTTTTTATGATTAAAGAGACCTAAGACCTGGATGTTTGACTCATTTATATATTGACCTGCTGTTAGATCATAAACCAGATTCTAAGGGTGTTCATTTTGTTCTTTAGGTCTTTTCTTCCATTTCCTCTGTTTTTTTTCCTTGCTTCCCTGACTGAAAAGCACTTTACATTTACTATAATAAATAGTAGGAAAGATAGTCTGAATTGCGATAATTGTGCTGTTAACTGTTACCCATATTTATTTCATGTATGACTTATTTTGGATGAATTTAGAGTAGATAGACTAGTGATAACTGAGATATAATTTAGATGCAAGTGTGTTACATTGTTAATAAAAACATGCAGACTGACCAACTCATCACTTACAAGGAACTCTCCTTTGATGCAATGAATGATTTGATGGAAAAGACAGTATTTCATCAGACTGTCCAGGAAGACCAGTTCAGTGTCTGTAAAGTGGTAGTGGTATTACCACATTCAATATATGTTTGTTTCACTATCTGCAGTCTCCATATTGATTTGCTTTAAATGGCAGATAAGTCCAAGTCCGATACTTTTCCAGTACCTTCTGTGTTGTTCATTGTCTTCTCACCTTGTAAAGAATCACGCCTTCCTTTTTCATTATACATGCTTCATTCCACCTACAGTATTTTTCTATCTTTTAAATTTTATTAAACAGTGTAGTATTTATTTGATTCCCTACTCTGGGTCAGACTCAAAAATGAACTTTTGCTCTCATGGACCATAAGCTAGAGAGAAAAAAAATGAACAAGTAAATAAATGTGACAATTTCACATAGGGATGAATGCCATGAAAAAATATTAGATAATACAACTGTGGTTTCCTAGAATGCTTTTAACTTGGGTGGGCAAAAAATATTTGTGAGGAAGTGAGGTCTAAATTGGATAGCCAAGGGTCAGCATGGGAAGATCTGAAGGTTGAATGTGTTTGGGTAGTTAGAACAGGTGCAGAGACACTCAGCTGTGCATGAAATTGAAGTGTCTAAGACATAGCAAAATGAGTGTAGAGTAAAACAGTGGAAGGCAGAAGGGTTTTGAGAAACTGTCCAAATCCTTCAGTAGGCAGGACCAGGAGTTTGCATTTTACTGGGACACCACTAGTAAGTCAGTTGAGGTTTGATGCAGAAGAGTAATGTTATGTAATCTGCCATTTATTTTTAAGAAGAATTCTCTTGAAACAATAATTATGGATGAGATTTGAAGGAACTTGATTCATTAGTAGGTTGTTGGAATTATTGGACAGGATTTTGTTACCTGGACTAAGAGTTTTGTCATACATTTTACTTCAGTACTGTGAGATGTCTTCAGCCTTTGCTGATCTTTTCCTGGATTTCCAAAGCATGTGCTCTTTAATATACAATGTAATAAAAATTCTATTAATTAGATTGTTTGCTCTTGTTCCTTACCCAAATTGTGCTCTTCAAGAACAGTAAGTTACATGTCTGATTTCTTCAGTGAAATGTGGACATAAACAGTGACTGCTTTTTTAAAAAAGGTTCTTAGCACAGAATTTTAGTCAGCCATTTATTGTCTGAAGTTATAGTATTAGTACAGAGTAAACATTTAAAATTGTATGTAGATGTAAACAACTAAAAGATTCAAATTCCGAAATACAGAAAGAAAAGGCCAGTAGTAGAACGTGTGAGGCCCTGAATTTGATCCCATGTCAAAACATAAAGGAAAGCAAGCAAGCACTTTATAAATTAGTTGACTAGGAGTTGAGATAAAAGCAAAGTGAAAATTTGAAACATAAAGGTAAAGCTAACTGCCAAATAAAGAGATTATTATGTAAGCTCATTTTGCAAAGAACATTGGTAGCCATATTAGTTCTTCTAGACACACACACACACACACACACAACCACACAATTTTTGATTTTCGTGAAATGTAGGTTTACCTTCTCTCTGAAATGTGTCATTCACTATAGTTTTATGTAATGTGAACCCCTAAGGTAAGATGAAAATACTTTTTTGATCAAGACATTGGAATATTTAGTCATACTGAGTAATATGTTTGTTAAAAACAGGTGCCATTCAGCAGAATACTTTTAAGTTATAATATATATTCAGAGAAATTTAAACAAATTTGCATCAGGCCTTAAAGCATTTCGACCTTGGAGGGCAGTGTGAATTAAAGGAGATTGTTTCCTTTGAGTGCCTTTTGCTCCCCAATTAGTACTCTGATATACATATGTGCTTATTACTAAGTCCCCAAGACGGATTGAGCTCACAGATGTGTTTTCAATGTTTTAACATTTTTTTTTTCTAAAAAAAAAAGGCATTTAGGCTGAGAAGTTTTTTGGACAATAGTTGTTTAATGAGCTACTTGTATATATGAGAAAAGAGAATGGGCCTGATTGCTCACAATCTGATGTTTGAAAAACTATCCCCCCATACATTTGCATATCTAATTGCTGTGTAATCAAAACTAAGTGAACTGTAGCTACTTGAAACTTTAAAATGAAAGGCAATCATCTTTCGAGAGAGGAGGGGGAACCCCTTACATACAAGCTAGGCTGAATATTATTAGCATTATAGTCTTCTTGTGTTTAATTATAGGTGTCTGACTGAGCTGTAAATTTATGCTTGTGTAATAAAGAAGTGAATGTGACCCTGAAACACTAGCTCAGCTCTGTTGTAACAGAGCATTGGTTTTGAGAGAAGTTAGCATTCATTGTGTATTTTGGTGATAAGGGATTGAGCCAGAATGGCTGTTAATTACCTGCTTTATTTGATATGGAAAGTAGTGGCTCCACCCTTTTCTTCCCACCAGCTACGGTACTCAATTAAAACTTATATTAAACAGCTATAATGTGTTTGGTTATCTGTTGGAAAGACAACATAAGGTGAAGAAAATTAATTTTTTCCAGCTGTTTGTTGGCAGCTTTGTTTTTTGTAAATCCTTTGAGGATACAAAAAAAAAAAACTGTTTACCATAAGTCCTTTATGCTTTTATAGATTGGCAAGTTTAGACCTGATGTTAAAATCCCATTAATGTTGGCTCAGTAACTGCTTCTGAGTCATTTAATTTGGGGAAGAAAGAGGAGGTTTATCCTGGATCCAAAGTTAAGATAAAAGATTCATGGTTGGATCATACACTATTTCTTAAGAATATCTGAAATATTTACCATCCCTAAAGTTTCTATATTTGGAAAAAGAGCTCCACTGTAGATCACTCTTAAGCAAAAATTTGTGATTTTATTTATTGTGTTTAGGGGTGAATTTGACATTTCTGTTATTATAATAGCCATTTAAAACTAATTTTTATACAAGACAAATGTATCAGAGAAATTTCACTAATTTCTCCTCCTTTAGAAAATTCTTGGTCCTTGAAACCAAAAACTTAATATTATTAAACTTCATTTTAAAAACACTGGTTATAGTTCTTAACCTTATGAAAACTGTATTTTCTAGTTTTTGTAGAAACAATTTTATCTCTTAATAACTTTACTTCCTTTTAACAGTTTACCTCCCTTGTCACTTGAGCAGATGTCATTTCAACCAGTTGATTCTTGTATTGATAAATGTAATAAACATGTAATTTTATATTTACTGTTTTATTATAATAGCTAACAAAAATAGCAATTTTTGGTTATCTGCATTTAAGTAATCGGACTGGGTAAGTAGTATCAGAGGAATCAACCAATGAAATCTGAGTGTTTGGGAGTTTTATGGTTAAAATCCCTGTGCTTTGTACAGGACAGCTGTAGCTACAGGGAATTCCATTGTACAAATAAGGGCTAATGCCTTGGGCTCATTACATGATATGTGATCTTGGAATGTCTCCAAGAGCCTGTTCGATTTTTATGGATCTTATTTAGATTTTTCAGGCCATTTTGTAAATTTTAGGTAATATTCTCAAAGTAGCTGTTTTAGCCATAACATATCAACATCTTTATTCAAGCATTTATATACTATTCTTAGTCAACTACAGTTGTATCAGAGTAATTTAACTTTCACTGATCTTTGTAACATTATCATGGGGTGCCTGACATATGCTTAGGAAATTTGAAATTATTGTGACCCTTAGTATCCTATGTTTGATCTAGTCACTGGAATTATTTTATATATACTGCTAAATTAATTTGCTGTTTTCACACATAATTACAGTTCTTTCAGTACTGTTTTAGCGTTACATTATCTACCTTCTTACCTTCATCCTTCCCATCCCTATCTGCCAGTAACAGTATTGGTTAATATGTGTGTATTTTGATACCCTATGAACCAGAAACACTTTGGCATAAGCAAAGACTGAACTAGAAGACCACATCTGGGATGATTTTATGGCAAGATGACCAGGATGTTAACTCAAAATGGATAAAGGGTATTAAAGCTAGTCCCAAAGGAATGATCTGTATTTTTGAATGAGCTATGTCACCTGTGAATAGAGGTGGAAAGCTATGCTTACCACCTAGGAAATGTTCCTTGTGGCAGATGGAAGGAGAGATAGTGTTGAAACTAGATGTAGTGCTAAGTTGTCTGTGGTGGTTTTTTATATTGGGCTAGTTGGGATTCCTATGAAAGAAAGAGCTTTGAGTTGTCAAAGTAGGAATTTGAGGGCTTCTATTTCTTGCAGTGAATGAATCATTTTCTGTCAGGCTGACTCTTCTGAAAGAAGGAACTAAAGGGTGAATTCAAGCAGAATCTGAATGGAGTTAGTCCTTGGAAGAGAGAGGCTAGTATGGTGGATACATACTTGCCTGATGTTTAATCCCTGCCTTTGCAGAAAGGGATAAGATGGAAGAAAAGTTGAGAGGTCTAGTTCGGTAGACCACTAGATTAAACATGTGGAGAATGGATGTAAAACATCCTGGCTAAAGATGTGGCAGTGAAACCAGAGTTGCCACCCAAGAAACACAGTGCTTACTTGTATCAAGGTAATCATCTACCAGATGTGAGAACAACCAGACGCAAAGAAACCACACAGGATCCTCAAATTAAAACTGAGTATCCAGATTGAGCATGTAGTTAAAAATTGAACCCTGAAGATAAATCACATCCTTAGTAGATAATCATCTGGCAAGTCTGCACTTTTGGGGCTAAGGGGATACATTTGCTAAAGAAACCATTTTAATCTTATAAGGTAAGATATGAAGATATATTATTATCCTAGCAGAGAAATATAATGAATGAAAACAGAAATTTTAAAATAGAGAAA